>ML781618.1:57356-85970 GCA_009831015.1 Picea engelmannii | reverse complement strand
CATTCTCCAATGATTTGGGTTCCCAAAGTCGAACCTCATGTTGAATGTTATCCTTTAAAGTTCCTATGAATACATCAATCAAGTGCTCATCTGGAATATCAGTTACCTTTATATTCAATCTTTGGAAGTTCTCAATGTGCTCGATAACTAAACCCTTTTTCTTGAGATTTATCAATTGGCTAAAGAAGGTATTGCTCCTTGTATCCTCATAGTGTGCTATCATTTCTTCCATGAAAATTGACCAAGTGAAGAGTGATTTGTGAGAACAAAGCCACCGATACCATACAAATTGATTAGGTTCTAAATATAAAGAAGCAATTCGTACCTTTTGTGTATGTGGCACATTATGGAGATCAAAGAATTTCTCCATCTGAAGTATCCATGTGATTGGGTCCTTGCCATCAAACTTCCTCATATCAATATTAGGAATGTGGTTGGTCTTCAAACCAAAGTTAGAGTTTCTCCATTCTTGATTCACCTTCCTTTTGTCCTCATCATGAATTTCATGGGATGCATTTTCACTTTCAGGTGTCTTCTCTGTTATGAAATTTTTCAACACTTCCATGATCTTCCCTTTTAAACCCTCCATCATCTCTTGCAGTTCATATTTTGTTACTATTTTCTTTTGTAAATAATTTATGTCCCTATGCATTTCTTCACCTTCATCAAGAGTCCAAGTTGGATTTTCTAGAGGCTTATTTAGTGTAGAAGTTCCCTTTTTTGGTGGCATGTTGGCCAAGTATCACTTTTGAACCTTGATTTTGAGGTGGTTCTGCTAGACAATATTTATTCTGTTGTATCTCTCAAGTTTCGTCCCTTCTGGGTATGAAACTTTCTTTTATGTATTTCTATGATATTTCTTCGATGCAATGCCATAGGTCTGATCAAAATTGGATGTGCCAAGTGGAAATTACGGTAACTTCCCCACAACTTGCCGATTTTTTCCTTTCCAGGAGATCTCACTTGTATAGCGTGCCCCACACAAACTGATTGATATAAAATTTGAAACTCTCACCAGAAATACTACAGACTGACCACGATCTAATGAAACCAGTCTCACTCAATTTGGATACTCTATGAAGAAGTTATGATTGTTTTACCTAGAACACCTTCTTGAGACTAGTCAATAGGACTAGTCAGATACCCTATCTTACATAGGGTGTATCTACAAATTTAAGATGACCCAGAAGATGAAATTTTTACCACAACTACCTTACTAATTTCTGTAAATATCCTTTGGATTTTAGGATCTGAAACATTACAAAAAAGTTTTTATAGAGAAAATTCTGCAATGACTCAGTTCAGGATGATTCCAGAACCCTATATTGTACAGGTTGTATCTCTGAAAGTATAAGGCAGCAGGAGATGAATTTTTAACCTAGCGTACCTTGATCCATATACTAAATATCCTCCAAGCCGTTCCTTCTGAAACATTGTAGAAAAATCATTATAGTGAAAATTCCAAGGTGTCTTAGATGTAGCAGCGAAACCCCAAGACCTTAAGCTCTGATACCATATGTTAAGAACCAAATATCAATATAGCATAGAAAATCCTCAGAAAAAGTACTCAACACCTTGAAAAAGAGATAATTTCATATAATAATCCTCTTCGAGGGGAAACCTCCTTTTACCCCACTTAAATGTTCAAGTACAAGATGATTCAAAATGAAAATGTCTCCTTGGTATATATAGGAGACTAGGAGGTATAATTACGACTAATGGCCTAAAGCCGACATAAATAAAATAACATTACTAATATAATATGCCCCAATTAATGGGTAATGAGCCAATATTACGGCTTAACAAGCTCACTGGAAAAAATTCTAGAAAGTTAAGTAAGAAGAGATCTAAGATCGAAAAGTTAGAGAAGGTTCCAGAGGGAACTTCGTAGATGGAAAAATTGCAAAATGGAAGTGTCGATGGGATATCAGAACAGTGACACATGGCACTTCACCATGATGAAGAAATATAGTCATTGGGGACATTATAACCATTTGATCGACGCTCCAAACGGGCATAAAGGAAATTATGGTTCGTCATCAGACCGTTGGAACACGCCATAATGGACCGAACAAGAGTTAATGAAGGCTCATACCCATAGCAAGTGAACCGTTGTCAAGTTCCCTATTTATCCCATCGTGCCATGCACCAAGAACACTTTTTCCAATTGATAATTCGATCCCATAGACTAAGTCGAGTTTATACAGTGATCATCGCACTCTTTCTCTCTATCTCAATACTATGTCTAAGTTGTTCTCCGAACCTGCAATTGTTCACCCCGAGTGCGTATGTCAGAAGAATTGAGTGCCATAGAGAAATTTGTTGAAGAATTTTTTATCGACTTGATGACTGAGAGAGTCATGTCAATGTTTGAAGGTATCTATACTTCATCCATAAGAACAGTGCAAGCGTCTATGTCCACTGCTCGAGCCAAACCATACAGGCCAGCCGATTAAAAGCGAACCAAGCATAGAGATGATCTTGCCAATGTTAAGTTGATTCTAAGCATTTTACCCACCTATATACCACCTCTAAGCGGTGTAATCAATCGATATAGTGTGCCCATAGAATTTGAGTACACTTTGGTCACTGTGTACCTATCGAAAGGGATACGCACAATTCATGCAGACCAAGAAAAGATTGCAGTGTTTAATTTTAGCAACTTCAACCTAGGCGACAGTAAGGTCTACAACATTCTCGCCCCTCATAAGTACCTAACCATAACAAAGGGAAAGAATTTGAAGATAGTTCCCCAATCATGGACTATGAACCTCGCACAGTCCACACTGCTCAATGTCATGAATATTCCTCACTTCGGAAGGCACCAAGCAGTGAATGCATGCATCAAGTTGCAGTTGTCATGTTACTATGGCGGATACTTGTGGTTAAACCATTATATAACAGTGGATCCGACATTGATAAATCAGATCACCGAGCTTAGCATGCAAGGACCCAACCCACAGGATTTCTATCCTAGAAAAGCCATGGACCGTGCTCTCGCACAAAGGATCAAGGACACTTACGGAGATGTTGATAAGGGAACGCAAGGCTACAAGGTAGCTTCTATCTAGAGCAGTGCAGTGCACCTTTCCTATCAGTTGATCGTAGGAAATTTAGTCCGCAAGAACCGACCCACCCAAGTGATTGGTTTTGTAGTCGACCTCGTAAAAAAGTGCACGGAGGGCCTACAAATGAATTGGGTGAAGTACCTCGTGAACCAGTTGGAACTGGATTACAGGGAAGTGCAATATCAAGGATATGAGTTCCACTATAGTTGTCTTCTAATCATGATCACTTTCATCACATGGGAGATGCCAGAAGGTGCGACCTTCCCGGACATCAATCCCTTGGAACCTCTAGCCACAAAGTTCAGTACACTGTGGTATTCCAGTGACATGAACAAGAAATGGCAGTCAAATGTCATATTCCACACATATTACAACCAGTTGAAGAAAACCATCCAGTCTGAGCCTCACATCACGCCAAATACTCTCCACAGGTTTCGGCCTTTAATAAAATTTAGCGCAGACTTCCATTTCATTTATATTTCAGCACATGCTTACGAGCACAAGCAGCAACTTCAATATTACTACAATATGACAGAGGAGGACTTGGAGGAGATCACCAAAGACTGGTCGTCAAACCTCCTCATTCTAGCATACCCTACGGAGATATCCAATATTGACAGTCCAAAAGCAGCGCAGGATACACCTGGACCCAGTAAGATAAAGAAAAATGAAGAAGCCCAAGATGTAAGTAGTACCTTAGCAGATACTACTTCCATCTCACCTGAGAAAGGAGGTGATGGTGCAAAGATAGATGGCGCAGAAGTTGAACAGAAGAAAGGTGAGTTTACACTGCCTAGAGACGAGGAGGATCCCTCAAATAAAAAGAAGGTTTCCCCCCCAAAGCCTTCTTCCCAGAAGAAATCGAAAGCCTCTATGACCAAAATTAAAACTACCCTCACCTCATATGACTTTGATTTTATTGTAGCAGCCCTAAACGATGCTTCGTTGGAGATAGAAGAGAAGCAAGAAGCTAAGCAGGAGGAGATCTACAATCAAATTAAGGTTGAACTTCAAAGGGTGTAGCAGGCACTACAGTTCAGTCGTGTAGTTTTCACTGCACCTCTGCCATTGGAAACACCAAAACTGGGAGATGAGTCATCTCAACTCCACTGAATTGTTGATACAGTCGAAACTCACCTTTGACGAGCCCAGGAGGAAACAGCACAAGCCATCCAAGCTTTAGCACAAGTACAGGGAGACCTTTAAGAGCAACGCAGTACTGCAAAACAGGAAAATATTTCTCTCCAAGCAAAGTGGGATGAAGAAAACGTCCAACTATAGAAAGAAAAGGAATAGTTGCTTGTGGAGAAACTCAAATTAAAGGAAAGGGTCAACAAAGCACTTTGCTCTGTGACAGTTGTAGAAGTAAAGGCCGAAGAGAGAGTCCCACAGCAGGTGGAACAACTTGAAGAAGTGATTCAGCAATTACAGCAATGCATATCATATTTAGAGCTACGCGTAGTGCCCGAGACCCCGCAAGGCGTAAGAGACCTAAGGGAAGAAACTGCCCATATCGCAGTTGAAAGACTAAAATATCTTGCCCTGGAATGCAAGCAGTTGAGTAACCATAGTTCCCAAACATATGAAAAGGTCGTTGAGAATTTGGAATTACAGGCATTGGAGCTGCAACTCTAGTAAGTGAAGCAGCACGCAGACACACTACAGGTGCAGTTGAAGGCCCTGTCAACTGTAGACAGAAAGAAGAGAGCTCAAGAGAAACGCACCGCCCAGCAGTAGATCCATAAGATCTAGAGGAAAGTTATGGAAGTAACTTAACGAATCCAACCTGTGCAAGATAAGGCATTCCAATTGTTCACAAAGGTTGAAAGCCAAGGAGAAGATCTAGAACAGGTTATCACTACAGCAGAACAGTGCCTAGAAGGGCCAGTGAATGATGTAGTGATCCAGGAGTTCGTCAAGAAAGAGGCCATAGCAAAGAAACAAGTCGAAGCAGCTCAAGCCAAACTCAAGGCATTCGAAGCAGAACTGATCAGACCAGAGTGACTCGAGACGAGTCACGGGTGAGTGTTAGTGGCCTGTTGACCCTTGACCAAGTTTTGGGAGATTATTGGTCATGTTGACCTATTTCTAGACTTCGACAGCCTATCGAAGGAGGAGCGAAATACGAAGCCGAGATCACGCGATCTCAACCCCTTTTTGGTTCCTTTTTGGGTTTTTGGGATTATGTAATGGGATTGGGATGTCGACCCATGGGTTTACCCATGTTTAGGCCTATTTTGTAATATATAAATAGGCGTTTATGCTAGATAGAAGAGTGGTGCATCTATGTCATGTGAATATATGCTAAGTGCAAGTAGAGTTTGTAAGTGCTTTGTGCATGAATGTAAGATATTCATAGAGCTAAGTGCAGGTCCTTGTAGCATATTATGGAAGTCTTAGTGCTATAACGCAAGGAAGAAGTATCTAGTGAGCTACGCAGATCTTATGTCCTGTGTGGAGTAAGGGTTTTGAGGCTCTGTGCTTGTAACCGATTGACTGAAGACAATAAAGAAGAAGATTTGGTGTACGTAGCCCCAGGGTGGGGGTGAACCACATAAACACTGTGTTGTTATGCTTTGTGCTTTGTCTTGATGTCCTCACATGTTATTTTCTAAGTGCTTTGATGTATTTAGATATATCTACTTATGATTTGTGATTATTATATGTGAGAATGTTAGATCTGATCTATATGGCTATGCTTAGTGTTTGATCTTCTCGATCTGATCTATTTACCTATGCTAAGTGATTAAATACATTAGTGTGAATGATGTGAAGCTTTGTTTTAGCAGCGAAGTGGATATTGATTTCACATTGAGGAACTGACGGTGCTAAGTGTTTTATTAAGTATTATAATCACATATATGTGTCCCAACTAAAGTTGCAGACACCTGAGTCTCGCAATCACCCATGCCTCTACCTCGGGTGAGACTTCATCTGCTTCGCAGGTGTTGTCGAAACGGTTGGTAGTTAGGGTTTTGTTGGTGTGTTGTTGTAGCATTGAACATTGGGGCTTCCCCTATGTCAACAAATGGTTCCATTGCCAGGATATGAAACTGTGATTGTTGGGAACTGAGAAAAAAGAAGCTTTGTGCAAAGTTTTGACCTTAGATTGTGAAAGCTCTATTCATATATTTGTTCCCTAGTGCGCAGTATCCTAATTGATTTATAAAGCTCTGTGCTAAAGAAAGAATCTTGTTCTGAATAAAGGAGGTCAGATCTGAAGGAAAGAAGCAAGATCTAAAAGCTTTGTGCTCTAAGAAAGGAAAAAGTGAGAATTTATGATTAAAATAGGTAAGATTTATAGGCTCTGTTCTCTGATAAAAGGTAAGAATAGTTTAAAATTTTAGATCTATAATCTTTGTGCTCTGTAGAAGTAAGATAAGTGGAAATTTTTGTTTCTAAAGTATGGATCTAGGTATGTTAGATAGGTTATGTCCTAGCTTGAGAACTAGGGCACTAATAGATTAAAGAAGATTTCATATGAGTAGATATGATAAGAATAGTGAAAGATATGTTATACCTATGCATAGAAAGAATGTTTGGACTAACGAATGGATGTAGGATCCTAGAAATAATTTTTTGCGAGTTAGCTACCATGATCCTAGTGCGCAGTGTAGAAATTTTGATACAAATTAATGTATTCTTGTGATTCTCCTGATCTAACAATTTCCTCCACTTGTTAAATACAGAATCGCTTCTACTATTATTATTGCAGAAGCAATTAAACCACGATCACAACCACAATGCACAAATTGAAATATCAATAACACACAACACAGAAGTTTTACCGGGAAAGCATAAAGCTAAAAACCCCAACTATCATATATTATGTATATCATGAATCATGAAACAATCTCATACAAAACTTTAATCCAAGAGCTCTCAATACAATACAATCGTCTCACACTGTCATACACAAATTAGCAAATACATGCGCCAATTCCTGTGTCCAGACAACCTGACTCCTCTGCACAAACTCTACAATCGGAATTCTCACAATGAATCGAATGAATCATTTGCACATGCTCATAAGCATATCCACTGCATGTGTGAACAAATCACAACTGATAGCCAACTGTCCCTTTCACATGTTATCTCAACTGGATCTCCATTGGAACTGACATGCATGTAGTTAACCGTGGTGAATCTTCAATTGCATGTGAGTTCACTGATTAACTGAACTCTCACTAGTGCATGTTTAGTTACAACTAGTACAACTGATATTAACTCACTTAACTACACTTATAATTCTGTTACAATTCCAAATCACTCAGTTATGAATGAGATAATAGATTAATATTTATTGTCTAATTTTAATTAAGGGAAAAGTAAATTAGACACATGTTTCTTGTTGACTTTTCAACACACAGTACCGGAAAGGTTGGGGATAATTTAAACGAAAGAGAGGATTAACCCTCTGTTATAGTTGCAGAACACCGAGACATCTTGCTAAGGAATGCCCTGGGAAAATACTTGTTTGTCTTTGTTGTAAAGATATGGACCATGAAGTGTTAGATTGCCCTAGAATGACTGCTAAGCTAGAAGAAATGAATCTGAATAGAGGAAACCCTAAGGCAGATCCAGAAATGGAAGAACCCCAGAAAGAATCACAGAAAGTATTGTTGCAAATAAATGAAACTATGAATGATCATCAGCATATCAGACTATCAGAGATATTCAAGGAAAAAGAATGCATTGAATTAAGAATAGGAGACTTCGACATTGACTTTGTTCTGGATGAAGAAACACGGGTGAATATCATGATAGAAAGAACTTGGGAAGCCTGCTATGATCCCTTCATTAGGAGGAATAGGACTATTCAGAGGAAACATGATAAACCTATGTGGGAAGCTCTCTCACATACCTATGAACTCTAATGGAACATCAACAGAAGAAGATTTTGAGATTATTAAATTTATTGAAGACAGCGCCCCATTTACCATGTTACTAGGAAAACCTTGGATTGATAGAGATCAAGCCAAACGAAAAGAAGAAGAAGAATTTTTGGAACGGAAGAAACAAGAGTTAAAATATTTCATGACCAGAGGGATCACACACTTGATTGAAGAACGGGAGAGCAGATAGAAGTTATTTAACACTAGCAACCCAGATGTCGAAGATGCAAGAACATTAGAAGACCCACAGAAGACTGAAGTACCTACCCCAGACAAAGACAAAGTATTATCCAGGAATCCTAGGGAAGAATCTCAACAGCGAGAAGTGACTATGACCAAAGAATATAAGAATCAGAATGGAAAAAGGAATACCGAGACGAAGCTCGCTGGAAAAAAGGATAGAAAGTTAAGTAAGAATAGAGCTATGATCAAAAAGTTATAGAAGGTTCTAGAGGGAACTTCGTAAACGGAAATATTGCAAAATGGGAGCTTTGTCAGGATATCATAACAACGACACATGTCACTTCGCCATGACGAAGCAATATAGTCGTTGGGGACATAAAACCATTTGATAGACGCTCTGAATGAGTAGAAAGGAAAATATGGTTTGTCATCAGACTATTGGACTGCGCCATAACGGACCAAACAAGAGTTAATGGAGGCTCATACCCGTAGCAAGCAAACTGTTGTCAAATTCCCTATTTATCTCACCGCCCCATGCACTAAGAACACTATTTCCAATTGAGAATTCGAGCCCACAGACTAAGCCAAGTTTATACAATGATCATCACACTCTTTCTCTCTATCTCAATACTATGTCTAAGTTGTTCCCCGAACCCGCAATTTTTCACCCCAAGTGTGTATGTCGAAAGAATTGAGCGCCACAGTGAAAGTTTTTGAAGAATTTTTTATCGACTTGATGACTGAGAGAGTCATGTCGATGTTTGAAGGTATCCAAGCTTCATCCACAAGAACAGTGCAAGCGTCTTTATCCACTACTCGAGCCGAACCATCTCGGCTAGCCGATGAAAAGTGAACCAAGCACAGAGACGATCTCGCGAATGATAAGTTGATTTTGAGCATTTTACCCACCTATATACCACCTCTGAGCGGCGCAATCAATCGATACAGTGTGCCTAGAGAATTTGAGTACACTTTGGTCACTGCGTACCTCCCAAAAGGCATACGCGCAATTCGCACAAACTAAGAAAAGATTGCAGCGTTGAAGTTTAGTGACTTCAACCTCGGAGACAAAAATGTCTACAACATGCTCGCCCCACATAAGTACCTGACCAGAACAAAGGGAAAGAATTCGAAGATAGTTCCCCAGTCATGGACTATGAACCTCGCACAGTCCACACTGCTCAATGTCATTAATATTCCTCACTTTGGAAGGCACCAAGAAGTGAATGCATGTGTCAAGTTGTTGTTGTCATGTTACCATCGCGGATACTTGTGGTTAAACCATTGTATAACAGTGGATCCGACGTTGATAAATCAGATCACCGGGCTTAGCATGCAAGGACACGACCTGTGGGATTTCTATCCTGGAAAAGCCATCGACCGCGCTCTCACACAAAGAATCAATGACACTTATGGAGATGTCAAGAAGGGAATGTGAGGCTACAAGGTAGCTTCTATCTAGAGTGGCGCAGTGCTCCTTTCCTGTCAGTTGATCGCAGGAAAGTTAGTCCGCAAGAACTGACCCACCCAAGTGACTGGTTTTGTAGTTGACTTCACAGAAAAGTGCATGGAGGACCTACAAATGAATTAGGTGAAGTACCTCGTGAACCAGTTGGAACTGGATTGCAGGGAAGTGCAAGATCAAGGATATGAGTTCCACTTTAGCTGGCTTCTAATCCTGATCGTTTTCATTGCATGAGAGATGTTGGAAGGTGTGAACTTCCTGGACATCGATCCCTCTGAACCTTTGGCCGCGAAGTTTAGTACACTGTGGTATTCCAGTGACATGAACAAGCAATGGCAATCAAATGCAAAGTATATACACAAAGTATGCGGAGATACGGAGTTGCCACAAATTATATACAACTAGTAGATAACAATCAAAATAAAGGGACAACTATGTATATTGATGAAAGGCCAAAAGTTACTGGAAACATTGCAGGATTTATAAATAGTACATGACAAGTGGAAATAACTAAGAAACTGAATTTCATATTTGAGGGACGCGAAGGAAATCGTATATTTGTATGTGCAACAAAAACAATAATTCCAGGTGAAGAGTTTTTTATCAATTACAACTTAAATCGAATAGATGGATGGGGTGCAGCTATGGGGGTAAATATCTTATATTCCATTCAACTCAACCTTTGATCAGTCATTGTTATAATTTATCGCTGCAATATTTCAATTTTTTACTGCATATATTTCATTTTTCATTATTTATTTTCTGATATTACTGCAATATTTCATTTTTTTAATGTTACAATTACTTTCATAACTCTTGTTGATTAATTTATTGTGTCAACATCTATCTAGGGTGACCGTGAGATATCACAGGCTACATCTGTGCAAGGTGACCGTGGAAAGGCACCCACTGTGCCTCAGTAGGTAAATGTTAAATACAGTAACAACTTATGACTACAACAATTAAATTTCAGAAATTTCATTATTTTTTCTCTGATATTACTGCAATATTTCATTTTTTTAATGTTACAGGTGAATTTCATAGCTTTTGTTGATTGATTTATTCTATCAACTTCTGTCCAGGGTGACCGTGGCAGAAAATCACCTGCTACATCTGTCCAAGGTGGCCGTGGAAAAAAATCACCCGCTACATCTGTCCAGGGTGACCGTGGAAAGGCATTCATTGTGCCTCAGCAGGTAAATGTTAAATACAGTAACAACTTATGACTACAACAACTAAATTTCTAAAATTTCATATTTTTTTTTCTGATATTACTGCAATATTTCATTTTTTTTAATGTTACAGGTGAATTTCATAACTTATGTTGATTGATTTATTGTGTCAACTTCTGTCCAGGGTGACCATGGCAGAAAATCACCCGCTACATATATCTAGGGTGACCGTGGAAAGGCAACCTCTATGCCTCAACAGGTAAATGTTAAATACAGTAACAACTTATGACTACAGCAACTAAATTTCGAAAATTTCATTTGTTTTTTCTGATATTACTCCAATATTTCATTTTTTTAATGTTACAGGTGAATTTCATAACTTTTGTTGATTGATTTATTGTGTCAACTTTTGTCTAGGTTGACCGTGTCCAAAAATCACCCACTACATATGTCGAGGGTGACCATGGAAAGGCACCCGCTGTGCCTCAGCAGGTAAATGTTAAATACAGTAATAACTTATGAATACAATAACTAAATTTCTCAAATGTTAAAGTTCATCTCATTAATTTTATTCATCAATGTATTGTGGCATGGTCAACCTGGGAAGGATCCCACTGAGGATATTGATGAGGACAAAATATTTTATTCTACGGACCCAATGACAACTGTAACAAAGGCCTTGAAGAAGGCTAACATAGAATATCTAGGTTTTCTTAGCAAAAGACCCCTGACACAAGAGGCAGGAGGACAGGGCAAGAATTGTAGAGCTACAAAATATAATAACTAATTTTGGGGTAAGTGGCATCTTCACATATTTTTATCAGCCATAACAATTTTATATCCGTTTTTTTGTTTTATATTTTCTATATGATCTGATAAAGTAAATTTTTCCATTTGTAGGAGTTTTTAAACCTCGTGCATCGGGAACCTGGCGATCCTACAACTGCTATAGGTAGCAGTGATGGTCCAATGAAACAAAAATGTCGACATAGCAAAGTGCAAGTGAGGCTTTTTGAGCCTCCTAAGGTTCCCCTCAAATCCATTGATGAGCACAATTATTTTGACTGGCATGACACGCCGGAGCATGATGAACCAGAGCCTGGGACTCCAGATGACTCCGGAGAGGAACGTACTGTAGATGGAGAGGAACCTATTATGCATGGAGAAGAACGAATTAAAATAACCGGATCACTAGATGTCACCTTTCTGGTGGATGACGCATGTGTTTTGATCAAGATTCAGAAGATTGCAGGTAATTGTTAATTAATTGATTCATTTTTTTCATGAAATTGAAATGAACATTTGTTGAGATTATTATAAATTAATGGATAACACGCTTCTACAAGAAACAATGTTTTCTATAGAAACTTAAATGACAAAGCATTGGAGTTGTTTGGCCCCACCATTCGCACACGGTGGAATGGCCAAGATAGCAAAAAGAAGGATGAGTTAATAGACCACATGGTAAACTTATTCGGCAACACTTTCAACAAGAAAGTGGTTACAAAGTTAGCCAGCAAGAATTTAAAATATATCATGGCCTACTATAGGGAGAAACTGCAATTAGACCTCAAGAATGAGCGCCCTCCCATGGTTTCGGAGAAAGAGTGGAAGGCCCTAATAAAGGATGTAAAGGAGAACCTGCTTAAAAAACAAGGAAGACATCCACGAGCTGGTCAAGAAAGGTACAACACATGTCATATTATCAGTGAAATATGATCATTTATGTTTTTCTTTCATATTTTAAGTAACAATTCCGATATCTATTTTTTTTCAAAAATTTCATACGTAGGCTACGAGACACCTCCAAAGAAACCAAGTCTATAGTGGAAAAGCACGAGAAGCATAAACTAGGCCAGGGTGGCTATGGAAAACTAAAATCCCAAATCGTAAGATTTAAATGATTAATTTTGGTTAATATTTATTTAACAGTAGAGAACAAATATATGTTTTTGTTATTGGTATTTTTAATGGTGTTATAAATTGTAGTTAAATATGTTAGACATTGCTACCATCGAGGAGGACTTAAATCTTGGTTACAAGCATGGTTTTAAAAGTGTGGTTGAATATAGGAAAAGATTGGTCCAAACTCTAATCTTCCCAGCCACACAGGTATATAAAATGAATAAGGAAACCGCAGTAGCATGTGTGTAAAGTCTATTCATATTTTATTATATCACCCTTAACTAAGTATTTATGTTTTTTTTCAAGCAACAGTGCTACTGCAACAGTGAATCTAGCGGTATTCATCAGACACCATGTCATACAAGGGTGCACATGTCCAATGATAGTGGGGAGCAGAGTACCCATTATGGTATGTATGCTTCAGAATTAGAAATATTTACTGTGATTGTAGATATTTATTTCCTGACGTATACTAATATATTATCTTCTCAAAATTGAAGAGCATGTAGCTCTAGAGGGTGAACTCTGAGAGGAACCAAGTGGACAAGAAATTAACACACCAACTATCACAACTACACATACAGGTAAAGAGCAATAGTGTAATGTTAATCAAAATAATGAATTAGTTATTTCAATTATATTTCAACATATCAATATGATCATTTTCAGTGTTGTTGTTCACGACCCTACACAGATGCCTCGACACCCTTCTCAGCAACGTACTAGAAGTATGGTACATGAGTGCATGGAAACAAAAACAATAGAAGGACAAGGCACACAAAATACAATGTCCTTGGATGATTATGATACCGCAATTGTCAATTTTATGAATGTAAAAAAACATAAATCAAAGAAAAATTAGATGTATAAATTCATGATTTGTATTTGGATGTTTATCAATGTTTATATATTCATATGTTTCAATGTTTATATCTTCATATATTTTGATGACTATCCTAGTTATGCATGAATTTCTATATGTTTTCTTATAAACAAAATCATTTGTTGGGTATGGGGAATTGAGAGCGATGTGAGGGGGGGGAGGGGCCATATGAGCTTCCACCTTCACGTGGTTGGCCTTGTTCAGTAGAGAATAACCTATTCTTGAAACAAAGAGAATCTCATTAAGGTATGCAACCACTTAAGTTTTTTCTAGAGTATTTTACATAACTAAATGCATCTTTATTTGCTTATATATTATTTATTCATATAAAGAATTTGTCTTTTATGATTCATGCAGGTCTTGGTGATGGAAATGCATCTCATGGGAAACTCTTATCAAGTTGTATGGGATAATGGATCTAGCGAAAGGACAATGATAAGGTAAGGGTTTTGAAGTGTTTTTTAAAGTAGGCTTTATACTAGTAAAAGTTCACAATCCTCATGAAATGATAGAATTGCATTTTTGGAAGACAAGCATCAATTTTTTTAACAAAGTATGAATCATAGATTGTGGGAAAAACATTTTTTTGTATTCTTACATTGACCAATACAAATATAACAAATTTTTAGTACAAAATCTTAACCACACACACACACACACACGAACCCTAAGTAAACAAATGATAGAAGATAAAGGGAGAATATGTAATGATAGGAGTGAATGAAGAAAATAATATGAATAATGGAGTGGAGATTTCACTCTAACCTTGAATTGAATGATACTTGCATCCAACGTGTCTCATTGTAATGTATGTTGTGATAGTTGTGTCTTCTCACTATAATGTATGTTTCTATGTCCATAATGGGATTCCTAGAGCACCACCTATCATTCATGATCCAACACATAGTAGTCAAGAATCTCTTCCATTGCTAATGTGTGAAAGTACCATATGATTAACTAATAATTTGTATCCTTAATTATGAGCTATCAATCTTTACTATCACCATATTCTTCTAGTGCATGTAGATTTATATTTGAAGTTGCAAATATTAGTGAAGAATTCAAGAACTACTTCCATGCAAAAGATATCTACATTCAACACTTTATGAGTTATCCCAACATTGTTCCAATTGTGGATTTTCGAGAGGTGATTAGGTCCCACATTTTATTTACCTAGTTTAACCACCACTTAAAAATAAAAATCCTAAAATAGTAGCAAATGTCGATAGAATTAACCTTCCAACATTGTATTGTTAACCAAATACTTGACCACTAAATTATCAATGGACAACTTGAAGGACTGGTCTAGAAGATAATACTTGAAATTTTGTAGCATATACGCCATCATCGGGCCTTTGCATTTCATGGTTTTGTAATTACAATTTTTTTCTAGAAAATTACCTTGGGTGGTGTAGCATGTGTTCCCCTAGCTATGTCAGCATGTTCCCAATGCAATGATAGTGGAATCCACATGGACATGGAAAAAATTTCACCAATTAGGAAAAACAATAATTGGAGCCATAACCATCCACCATTTTAACTTGGAAAAAAACTTTTCACATTCTAAAATCCATACAAATGGGACACATTTTCATAGTAGTTCCTCCTTCTACATTATTATTTGAGCATTCCACATGATAAATATATGGTAATACCCTGCATGACCTTAACACAGGGACATTCTCTAGTGCATACATATTCTAAAATTACTATGATTTTCATTAGTTTTTGACTAAACATCCTTCCTTGTAGATAATATGATCCAATAGGATGTTGAATGGGGTGTAGAAAATGAAATTCTTAATATTTAGGTACAACTAGATCAATCAACGTCTTTCCATCACCAACATTAGTTTAGCCATGTGACCCTTTAGCTAGATATACATTGCCAATAATTTAAAATATAGCTCAAGGAAATTATGGATATACTCATTGAACATAACAAACATGATTCTAGAGAACATAATTGGGGCATTACTTGGGCCAAAGGGCATGATATTGAATGCATACAATCACCATTCCATAGAAAAAATGGTGTTCATCTTATCCTCCTTGATGATATAGATTTTATGATAGCCAAATAATCCTACTATGAAGGTGTAAGGTTCATTCCTTGCCACTTTCTTGGTAATCTCATGACTAAAATGTGTATGAAAGGGATCATGTATGTAGGCCTGACTCGATCTAAAAAATTCCACAGAAAAATTTATTCCAACTTTTTCACACCCTAGATGGCTATTAGACTAATTGAATCTTATTGTTCCACTGAAAATATCTAACCAATAGTTAGCATATCACATATCTATTGTGTAGCATATTCCCTTTTAATGTGAATGCAACCTATATAGTCACTTCTTGGTAGATCATGTGTCAGGCTTCAATTCTATATTCATCTCCCAATGTTCTCCTCTCACTCTTTTCATCTCAAAGATGTTACATGGGAATAGGTGAGTGTACTCTCAAATAAAATATACAATGTTTGCAATGATATTTTCATACAAATAGTCACCAATAATAGCCAACTTAGACACATCCTCCATACTAAAATCGACTATTTGTCTTCAATATCCCATGATAGTGAACTAGATAGTTGGTATTCTTGGCTTATGTGTCTACATGGTGCACCTCTATTTATTCAAACCACGGAGAATGAAATTATTTTGTGACATCATTCTCTACAGGATCTATGGTCAAACATTATGGTAATCCCATTAGTGGGAAACATTGAATGTGTTTTATATCCCCACTAATCAAAATATCTTCCTCATAAAGTTGAAAAGTGTCATAGAACTTAAATTGTAGTTATGGTCAATAGGTCATCTATCGTTACATTTTTCTTCTATAGGTACCAATTCTTCAATAATGACTCTAAGGTGGGAACACATTTATGCACCCACTACTAAATAGAAATTGCATGTGTATACTAGTGAGTTTCACAATGATCCACATGCTCCACGATATAAGAAGTACCATTGAATTGTAGGGACTATTTGGAAAAGATTGATTTATGTTCATGATCCTACTCTTCTACGGAAGCTTTTGTAGGTGAGACTCCTTGAGTGTCATTTTTCATTTATTACTTATATTCATGTGGCTAGGAGATGAAATGAATTAACTAGTTCATTAGCATTCAATATCCTTTAATGAAAGATCCCAATGCAACAAATTACATGTTGGGTTCTTGGAACAGTTCAAATTATTTTGATAATAAGAAATTTGATATGTTCTACCAAGAAGGTCTACGGTTCGAGCCCATATAGCCCTATACATTCCACTAAGTTACACTACTCTTATATATATATATATATATATATATATATATATATATATATATATATATATCCCCTCATAGTCCCTATGACTTGGACTTTCAAAGTCTTTCGGATCATATCAATATCTTGTCCTTATCAAAATCGATGGATGGGAACATGGGTCAACACAAACCTTATGTCTAGTAGGTTCCTAGTCATACTATATCTTCTTGTGAGTCCAAAGTTCATAATGAAATTCCCACAATCATTCAAGGATATATACGAAAGTGATATCCAATGTTTATACCCTCTATTCAAACATGATGTGTTAAGTTATGTGTTACATAAACTTGGTGGCATTAGTTGTGCCATTAAACACTAGTGGATCTTTAATCTCTACATGAATACACTTAATGCAATTTGGTAGTGTGAATATTTGTGTCAATTAATTCTCATACTCCTAGGCCGCCCAAAAGTAATGGACACTTTGGAATAAATGACATAGGAGAATACTATTCTCCAACTCAACTTTCCACTAGCAGTTGGATTAATGTAGTCTTCCAACTATCCTATGGTGAGATTATCGAAAAACACCTTCATCCAATACTTCTTATATCTATTTAACAAATGTATTTCCCTACATTAGATCCAATGGATATACCATCTAATAACCCTTCTTATCAAATGACATCATTATCAAATTCCCAATCAATCCATTACAACACTAGGTATGGATATTTGTCATCTACTATGTCAATGAACTCAAAGTAAGCATAAATATTCACACAATCGAGATAAAATTCCATCTCGCCAATTTGACAATGGGGAAAATGTCTGATCAGTTCACCAACTACCACTAGATCGACAAGTGGACCCAATTTGTTCATCCCATGAGTTACCATGATTACTTCAATAGTATGTTAACATCCAACCCGAAGTTGAGCATAACTTCTCACACTTCATATCATTGAATCAATGCATTTAAGATAAATTATTTTCCATACCTTGTTCATTGGACATGGTTTAAGGGCCTATCTTGTGCCTCTATTGGTGACTCTAAAATTGGCCCAAGGACCTCCCTTAAMTTTTTTTGTGGATTTATCATTGTCTATTGTATATAGAAAACTTTTCGAAAATTATTTGACTTCATCTTCCACTATATATACTAGTAGAATCATGCATTGACTTAGTGGCCAAATTATGGAAGGTTTTCTATTTCTTGCATTCATAGTAACTATGTTTCTAGCATGAATAGCTTCTTGCATCACCTTAATTACATATTTAAAGTAACCTTTATTTCATAGTACATCAAACCTTGGTGTTCACTATAAATCTTGATATATGGGTCCTTGATTTGCATCTCTCATGTTTGTGTTAGAATTGGCTCCAAACTAGGTGATGATATTGATCCCAATGTAGGCACAACCTATTAAATTTTCATCATGGATATAAAGCTCACAATTCACCATATTATCACTACTTTATCTCATGTATTGTTCCTCTGATTTATTAATCAATTGTACACAATCATGTGTATTATGTATTGTCTTTTGGTAGTACCCACATAAAGGATGGTGAGGATATAAGTAATTCCTTTATATATACCCCACTTCATAATAATTATAAAATCATGGTGGGAGATGATCCACTTAATTCCATAGAGCCCTATTACCCTAATTATAATTATGTCCCCCATCCACTCCCATGGTTTAATCCATTGTTTTAGAAGATCTCACGAATCCCAACATCCAGCTTCTCATGTAAATTTTCTTTTTTAAAACCTACAGAAGGCGTGGCAATATCGACGAAAGTTCGTCACAAGGTAATGATTAGGTTTTAGTCTGACAAGGATTTTTGTCGCTATTTCCATGAAATTTTGTCTCACTTTTCCACGATTTTGCATCGCACATATAGCATCTACGTCGTAATTTTTTTCTCTACCAAAATTTTTCGTCGCTATTGCCACACTTTTTCATCGCTATTTCCACGCTTTTTAAGGTAAACCTATATTGAGGATGATGAAACATGGAGGGATTGTTTTGTCATTGTTTCCATGAATACCTGGTTCATGGATATAGCGATGAAAAAAATTCCATGAAAAATAGTCTTTACTTTCATGGAAAGTGCGACAGATATGTGTGGCAATAGCAACGAAAAACTGTGGAAAATTTGGTCATATGTAGTAGTGATTGTAGTTCTACATATCAATGGATTGAACCATATAGAAATTCATGGGCATCACAGGTTTTGAATCTCAAAGTACATGAGAAGGCTCCTCATGCTGAGATCGAGTCATCCTTGAATCCAATGGATTCCCTGCAAGGTTGTCTGTTTCCTGAAGTGTGGTCTATGCCATATTGGACATATACTGAAGCTTCGTTGCTAGCTTCTTATCTAGCTGTACTACCTGTTTATTTCCATGTACAAAATCTGAGTGTATGGAATCATCTCTAATGTCTGAAATTGATGGAAGCACAAGAGTATATGCATGTTGCACTGGAACTCCATGCAAAGTACTCTCCTTATGTGTAAGTAGAATAGAGGAGTCATTGTCAGAAAAAAATAGTGAATTTATACAACCTTGACTTGTAATCCACCTCACCAATTGCAATGATGGAATTTTCATGCATGTCAATTACTGAAACCGAATATGATGTAAATTCAATCTTTTTACCTTTCTGAGTGATCTGATAAACTGAGAGAAGATTCATAGAAAGATTTGGAACATGCAAAACATTCTCAAAACTGTCATTATGGAGTTCCACTCTCCCATCTCCTGCTACTGCTACTAGAGTATCATCCCCCATGAGAATAGGGGGTCTTGATCATGGACTCATGGAAGAGAAAACTTCCTCTTTTGCTGGAATATGATGGGATGCACTAGAATCTATTATCCATGAATCATATGAGGAATTAATTGCAACAACATCATGATGATTACCTTTCTTAGGAGCAAGATCTTCTTCCTTATGCTTCTTGAATCCCTCTAGAATGAAGTTTCCAAGGTTGTTTTGTCGAAGTTTATGTACCATAAGATCGATATGTTTCTTCATGTATGTGTATTCTTCATGATTCAGTTTATTATAGTAAGTGCACTGCTTACCCTTCTTCTTCTTGGAATTTGAAGAGTCTTTGGAGCCTAGAGAATCGTTAAAGGGTTTGGAAATCCCTCCTTCTCGTTTTGCTTCTCCTTCCCGTTTTGTTTGGATGATCCTTTTCCATAATGCATGGTGAGTGCATGTGATTTAGGATCCTTGATGAGGACCATATATATGATTTTTGTCTACTCTTGTGTGAGACTCAATGAACTGAGCCATCGTAGGCATTTTCCAATTCGCTTCAAAAAGACATCTGCCAGAATGGAAATTGAAAATATATACAGCGTATTCTGGTCCTAGCTTGGCCAATATTGTTAGAATAAGTTTTTTATCTTGTGTAGAATTGTCAATACCACATTCACCCAAGCTCAATAACAAATATTTAAATTTAGTAAAAAAATCTTGTATATTATCAAAACTTTTAGGGTCTAAGGTATTCAACTCTACCTCAAGCATATGACCTTGCATCTCATCCTACTTTCCAAAGAGTCATTCCAAGGTGGTCCAAATATCATTTGGAGTCTTGCATGCGGCAACATGAAATCATATATCAGTGGATATTAACTCAAGAAGTAATCATGTGGCCTCATCCTTACGGTTCGCCCATTTAGTCTTCTCAAGAGTTGATGTAGGTTTTGTTTCTATCGCCATAGTCAAATTATACAGTCCTTTTCTTTTGAGTTGGAATGCAGCCTTCGAATTCCATTCAAAATAGTTGTACGGTATGAGTATTATCACTAGAATTGATTGAACAAGTTGATTTCCTCCATCCTGCTATTGATTCTGAAAAGATCTTGAAAACCCAGATCGTGGATTATGAGATGTGACTGATGGTGCTATGGCAACTATATATACGATATAATAGCTATATCTCCTAAAATATGATGTGGGTTTTGGATATTTTTGTTGATCAAGAGTATCCCTATGTTATATGTCTATGGTAACAATTTCAGCCCAACCCAGATCATGGATTTCGAGATATCACAATTTTACTGCAGAAAATCAATTTTTGGAGGGTTGTTGAATCGTCGCACCCTAGAGAAGGATGAAGTGTGACGATGATAAATCCTCACACCCTAGTGAAGGAAACAGTGCGACGATTTTCAAAAACTGAATTGTTGCACCCTGGATGAAGAACACAA
Organism: Picea engelmannii; assembly: GCA_009831015.1. Lineage (NCBI taxonomy): Eukaryota > Viridiplantae > Streptophyta > Pinopsida > Pinales > Pinaceae > Picea > Picea engelmannii. Next base: position 64,908 of record ML781618.1, on the reverse strand, counting down.
TGCGACGACATTGCACCTTGGCTATGTATAGGCTGGTTTTAGGGCGACCGTCGCACCCTTCGATAGGGATAGGCCATGACGATTCCAATCGTCGCACCTTTCGATAGGGATAGGCCACGATAATTGCAGAAACTAGGTTTACTCGAGGACTCTTTCACTCTTCTCTGGCTTGTCTAGGTTGCTCCAAGCAGCTCGACTCTGATACGATGTCAGTGTTTCATGGAAACCTGCACAAGAGACCTAGATAAAGCATACACAAACAAAACTTATCAAGAAAAGGAAGAGATATACACAATGAAGAATGAGAATCAATGTAGATTATGATCTTATAAATGAGTGAGTGATCTTCACTCATATAGGAAATGTCATCTTATAATTAGGAATTCATGCATAATAGTGATGGTCTAAGATTAGAAAGTATAAAATAGAACTAGTCAGTTAACTCCCACTGAACTAGTGTGCCAAAAATAGAAATTTCTCCAACATGGCCATGGACTTGCAGTCCATCATCCTAAATCTTTGTAGGATATCAATAGTATATTTTCCTTGGCTAAGGAAAATCTCATATGGTCTCTGCCACACCTCCAATCCCAAGAAATAATACATCAAACCTAGATCCTTCATATCGAACTCTGAAGTGATTTACCTCTTACACCCATCTGTGAGATTCTCATGCCCTATAAGAAACAGGTAATCCACCTATCGGATTAATGGGAAACCATCACTAATCTCATCAAAAAAAAATTCTAGCATATCCTGTCATGGGTGCATGCACAAATATTTCTTCAATCTGTAGACATGAGACTCATTTTCATGTATCTTTGTGGTTTCTCTATGTACACTTCTTCTGGCTACTGGAGCAAGTGTCATTTCATTATCTTCTCCCTCTTTATAGGAGAATCCTCTAGCCACAAATCTAGATTTGTACATATCTATGTTTCCATCTACAACATGCTTGATCTTGTATATCAACTTGGAAGTCACTATTGACTTCCCTTCTAGTATCGAAACCACTTCCCACACATCATCATACCATCCTTCCACACTTGTTGCTTTGCATCTTCCTCAAAAGTGGAAGGATCTGAATCAATTATTTTCCTCATCAGCGCCACATAGATAGAAAACATGTGTAGTCTCTTGCTCTCTTTGGAGCTGAGGAAAAATCCATATCCTGGTCCTTCTCACTAGTTGCCTCCTCTATCACTATAGCAAAGTCTACTGTAACAAGGGTATCCTCCCAGGAGATCTCACATCTCCTAGAAGCCTCTGAAGCTACGATCTAGCCTCCTCAACTAATGGAATTTGTTTGCCAATATTGAAAGGCATCTCTCTCTCCCACCTGAATCTCAGGGGAAACTTCCCCTTAATGATTTGATCTTCCTCTGAGTCAATTGATTGTCTCTGATATTAAAATCACTCTAAGTATGCATGCTCCCTCTGGAGCTTGACTCCCTCTGATTCTATACAATCTCTGGAGCCATCTTCTCCCTCTGCATTTGCTTACCTCCTCTGAAGTTTGATCTCCTATGGAATGTACTTGGGAGGATTCCCCTCCCTACTGGATCCTGAGGGATGACTCCCTCTAAAATATGGTGCCTTCTAAGTTGGAACTTGTGGGGCCACCTGCGTCACCATTGGTGGAGCCATCTGTTGCTCCTCATGAAATGGCTCATCAATGCCATATATATGTATCCTGTTTGCATCCTGCAAAGTATCACGGGACCATGTCAGTCTCTTCCCTGGTCACTACAACATTTTTGGGTAGGCTATTATGGATCTATTAACTCTTCATGATGATATGAAGAGTGATCAATGAAATAGATGGATTTGTACAGTCATCTTCAAAGCCTTTTTCTCCTTAAAATCGATCTCCATAAAAGATAATTTATATCCGCAAAAGTACCCTTATTGCCAGAAGGGTCTAACTTTGTCCTCTTCTACTTCATTACATGGATGTGTGCAGTCATGCACACAACTATAAGTTTGGATAGTTTGTTCCATGTCTTAGCCATAGGCCATATAATATTTTTCCTCCTACAACCATCATTATATATCCCTCTCAGAGCTATCACCTGTTGCCTGTCGGGAACAAGAGAAACAACAATGGAAAATAGCAAATAAGAACAATATTCTTATGGTAATAATAATAATAAAAATAATAATGGGAACAATTGTCATAGTAGCTCCTTCTCAAATCTTGTTGATTAAGTTTGGTTGTCATTGATGTCAACCCTTGAAGAAATCCCCATATCACAAGGTTTGGGTAATGGACCCAAGTTTATTTGATGTAAACATGACTCATTATTGTCTTTCCATGGTTGATAAGAAATAAAAATGGATGAACTCCAAAATGGTCCCCTTATGGTGAAAGCCCTGACGGGAAGATGCTTTGCGGAGTGAGAGAACACATGCTTATTTTAGGAATAATGAAATGACGGAGAGTGAATTTGTCAGTGAAACTATCCTAGATGGATAGTGTTTGTCATTCTGTTTCCGGTGGTATGCATAATGTCACATAACTCCTCACGGTTAGAGAGTTATGACCATATGAAGTTGGAGAACCCCTCATAAGTCTTATAGAAGCCCCCAAAGGTCAAAGTGCTTTGCAAAAGAAATTATTTTAAATGAAGAAGCCCTAAAATAAGGAAAGTGTAAGGCTACTTGAAGATATAAATAAGAGCCAAAGCTCACTAATTATACACACACTTGTACATATTGCATATCTATTTTCTTGTGTAAAGATTCTTGTAAATACTTGTGGATACATCTGAAGTGGCGAACGTCTAAGCTAGCATGAAGGGTTGACAGTGAAATTCTCATAATTACAGCAAAACCCTATTTTCTGAGGTGTACGTGGTTTTTCTGTGTACAAGGTGCGTACATGCTGAGATATACGTGGGCTGGCAGTGTATTATGGTGCGTACATGTTGGTAAATCCATGGAAACTTGAAGAGATGAATATGCAGAGGTTCTAGATTCTGAGATCAAGCTCCTAGAAAGGTCTAAAGTGCTCAGATACATCAGATCCATCCATTGGTTCAAAAGATATGTCTTATTTCTATGAATAGTTGGATTTTGATGTATGCATGAGGAATGGCAATGGAGATTTGAGGATTCTCCCTAGAGAGACTAGTGGCTTCATGGGATATTTTGCATAAGTTAGATCTACAAAAATACAGTGTTGTTATATTCATCATTGATACTTCTTGTGAGGCACATCTTGTATTTCTTGGCATATGGCTAAGGGTTTTTATGGTACATGATTGAGAGTTTGTATTTGTGTAGTAGTTGTATTGAGAGACTGAATATCATAAAGGGGTCGATGACTAAGATCATGTGAGGGATATTATACTTGTTCATGATTACACATACCTATATGACACATGACTAGAGAGAGACATACTTGCCTTAAGTAAAGGTTATATATGAGGATGCATGCACAGGGTACAGTTACGGTCTGGATACAGTGACAGGTTACATATCTATGTGAAAGAAGTTAAAGAGGATCAGAATTTTTCAAGAAAAAATAAACCCTAGTTTTCAAAAGGCATACATAGGCTGCATAACAGTTTGGTAGCGTACATATGCAGGCTGCATAACATATAGGGCGTGTACATACGCAGGTTGTAGCACTATAGGTCGTGTATCTATTGTATTTTTGTAGATACATGTTTAGTTCATGCACAGTTTGATTACAGGGTAGTTGTACAAGTTGGATACAGGTCAGTGGTACAAGTTGATACAGTTGTACAGCAGTATATCTCACAGCGACAGGTTGACAGTGGTTCCATTATACTACTTATACTTCAGGGTGGTTGGACAGGGCTAGGACAGGTGGTTGTATCCACCTTCTGGTTGTAGCCAGAGAACACAGGGGGTTGTAGCCTCCTTCTAGTTGTATATAGAGAATTTGGGAGTTGAAGCTTCCCTCAGGTTGTAGCCTGAGAAACTAGGGGTTTGGAGCCTCTATCCAGTTGTAGCTGGAAAACAAAGCAAGTTGGTGCTTCTAATGAATGTAATTCTTCAAGACATATAAGAAAAAACATTATGTGGTTTTCTCCCGATTTGGGTTTCCAAGTAAAAAAACGGTGTACTGTGTATGTATGTGATTGTTCATTTCCTATTGCTCATTATTGGATAATAATTCTATAATGATATAACACTTGGATTATTTGGAGAAAAAATATTATAATTATGCTATTATTGATTCACCCCCCCCTCTCAGTAATCCAACAATTAGTATCAGAGAAGGTTCCTTCAGAAATCAGTTTAACCATTGAAAGGTAAATCATGGAAAGTACCAACTTGTATAAAATGGAATACCACAGTTTGATGGACAAAAGTACGTTTTTTGGAGCATAAGGATGAAGACATGTATACAAGCACTGGGATTTCAAGTTTGGAAATCAATTGTAGATGGATAAACAACACCATCAATTCCACCAACAAATCACAAAGCAATGAAACTCGGTGAGAATAATTCCAAAGCTACAAATTCACTTTTGAATGGTCTCAGTGATACGGTATTCACCAAAGTTGCACATTGTAAATCCGCTAAAGAGATTTGGGACAAGATTCGAAATATTTATGAAGGAGATACAAAAGTCAAAGAAGAAAAGCTTCAAACTTACATAGGTCAGTTCGAACAACTAAAAATGAAGGAAGATGAGAATATTGCAGCCTACTTCTTATGAGTCGATGAAACATTGAATGCAATCATAGGATTGAGAAAAGAAATTGAAGAATCTGTAATTGTTCAAAAGGTACTAATATCTCTTCCTATGAGATTCAACCCTAAGATATCAGAACTATAAGAAATATCGGATCTAAACTCAATAAGCATGGACGAACTACATGGAATCTTCACAGCATATGAAATGAGAATTGAACAAGAAAATCTAGATGTAAAAGAAGCAGCCTTCAAAGCATCTAAAAGATCAAAGAAAAAGAAGAAGGAACAAGAAGAATATAGCAGCAGCAGCGACGTCTCGGAAGATGATGAAGAAGTGGCCAACTTCGTCAAAAGACTGAACAAGGGAACCATCAGTGGGTATAGAGGTAAGCTTCCTTTAATTTGTTTTAATTGTAATGGTATTGGTCATTTTGCTAAAAAAATTCCTCATAAGAAAAAGAGAAATGATGAATGTTACTCAAAAAGAAAACACACATATAAAGGCAAAAGAACTACAAAGAAAGATTTCAAGAAAATCTTATGCATCAAAGAAGACATCTCATCATCAGATGAAGATGAAATCAGTGATAATGAGACAGGAAGAGTTCTATTCATGGCAGTAAAATATTCTAACAAATAAGACTCTGAAGAAGAATATGAAAAATCCGAAGAAGGATATGAAGAAGTCGAAGACGAAATTGAAGAGGCAGAAGTTGACTATCAAGAAGAATTAATGTGTGCCATAGAAGTTATCAGAAAAGAAAAGAAGAATAACAAGAAACTACAAGCAGAACTAGACAAGAAAAAGGACACTCGATAACTAGAACAAATGATCACAAAATTGAAGGTTCAAATAGAAGAAGATAAAAGAATTGAAGAAGCACTCAAAGAACAACTAGAAGAAAAGGACAATATCATTGGAAACTTGAAAGCAGAGATTATCGCACTAAGAAAAGATATTCAAAAGAAAAATATGTAGAATAGCTCAAAATTTTTGGATAACATTATCAACAATCAAAAATGTCATCTTAACAAGTCTGGACTTGGATACAATTAGACAGAAAATGGATCAAGCTCCAAAACAACAGATCAAGAAACAAATCCAAAAAACTATGCTGAAACAATCAAAGGGGATAGGAAGATTACAGGGACACTCCTCCACCGAGAAGATTCAGATTTTAGAATCAACAACAGACAGATAGGCCTCAAGAAGAAAAATGATTCATAAGAGCACCTCCTTTCAGAATATCTTCAACTGCCAGGTATCAAACTATATTTTTTGGTTTATGTTATGCATGTAATAATTTTGGACATAAAGTTGTGAATTGCAGAGCTAACAACAGAAAAAAATAACTGTTGGATTACTGAGAGGGGGGGTGAATCAGTAATAGTGTAATTATAATCATTTTTCTTCAAATGTTATATCAATGTAGAATTATTATCCAATAATGAGCAGTAAGAAATAAACAATCACACACATACATAGTACACCAGTGCTTTACGTGGAAACCCAAATCGGGAGAAAACCATGGAATGTTTTTTCTTATATGTATTGAAGAATTACATTCATTGGAAGCACCAAATTCCTTTATTTTACAGCTACAATTGGAAGGAGGCTCCAGCCCTCTAGTTTCTCAGGCTACAACCTGAGGGAAGCTCCAACTCCCCAATTCTTTGGCTACAACCAGAAGGAGGCTACAACCCCCAATGTTCTCCGACTACAACCAGAAGGTGGCTACAACCACCTATCCTTGCCCCGTCCTGCCACCCTGAAGTAGAAGTAGAATGATGGAACCACTGTCACACTATCACTGTGAGATATACCGTTGTAAACCCGTACCAATAAATCTTAACCATGCATCAACTTGAACCTCAACCTGTAATCAATCTGTACAATAAACAAGTGCATCAACCATGCACCAGCCTGTAATCAACATGTACCATAAAAAAGTGCATCCAACCATGTACCAAGTATGTACCAATCATGTGTCAACTACTGATCAACTATGACTCGTCAATATGTACCAACATCATCAACTATACACCTCATGTATGTGCACCAACTCATCAACTACTTGTCTCAACCATGTACTCAACATGTACCACAACAAAAATCCCTCATCAATTTCATCATCCAAATCTGATTTGTAGCTCTTTAATAGACCTGGTGTATATGATCACATTCCTGCAAACCTTCCTTAACTTTAAAAACAATAGACTAGCATTTTCATCAAACTTTTCTTTAGTCTCACATGCCTAGTTTTGGATTAGTCAACAACCCTAACTTGAAGTCATCATAACTTTGAACCTGTAATGTATAAAGATATGAAACTGATACATAATGTTATTCAGTGTGTTTAATGCAATTCCTCCAAGTTTCACTACCTGGAACCTCTCAGAAAAGGAGTTATAGAAAAAATGGCATACTTTGCTGAATTCTGGCTTATTCTAGAGAGCGACCTTGTAGAGTGTGCCCCGCACAAAATGTTTGATGAAATGATATAAAATTGTTACAACACATACTAAAAACTGTACCCTAACCAACACATTTTGTCTCACTGAATTTGGATCTTTTATGAAGAATTTATGACATTTTTACCCGAAACACCTGATTTTGACTAGTTTCAGGACTAGCCAAAAACCCTATTTTCCACGGAGTGTAACTCCAAAAATAAAACGATCCACAAGCTTAATTTTTAACCATGGATACTTGAATATATTTTCTCACTTGCATAGCAATTTTAGGATCTGAATCATTATAGAAAAAAAGTTATAGTGAAAATGGTGAGATGACCTGTAAATAACATACCTTAGAAAGCACCATCAAAAGAATTTATCCTTCCTTGCATTTCGGCCTTCTTTTCTTCACTTTCCTCAGAA
>ML781618.1:23488-48547 GCA_009831015.1 Picea engelmannii | reverse complement strand
CCAACAAATCTATCACCTATGATCTCCCTGGAACAAGAACCAAAAAAAAAAACAATAATAATAAATAGAAAAAACACTCTTCAACACTCTTCCAGTGTTGTGACCAATCATTCCTCCATGGTGACCTTTCTAGAACAAGAAATAAGAACAACAACATCTCCATGGTAGCCTCGATGGAATTTACAAGATAACCTACCTGGAACAAGGTCAACAACCAAGAACATCTCCTATATGAGATCATTTTTTCTTGTAAATAAGTGCATCATTAATACTGAACAATGAGAATTTACTTAATGATCATTGTACCAACAATATTCAAGTGCTACTAAACATTTGATAGCAACAGTACTCAGCATTAATAGAATTCTAAATATTGTTGTTCTAGTTACAACACTTACTTAAGTTATAACGATATAAAATATCAAACCTGATATGCAAACCTAGAGTCTAGTTGTTGTTGTCCCATTTGAGTTGTCATATACTGTAGGAGACATCATCACGGCTACCTCTAATTCTTTGGCTTCCTCTGAGTGCACTAGATCCAAGATCCATTTGGATCTATTGTCACTACTTGGATAAATGTCATTTTTCCAAGTGTATATCTCTTGCAAACACCCTCATCTTATATACAAGTACACCATCCAGCTTTGTCTTCTAATATGTGACATTACATCAACAAGAAAAAGTTATAAATCTAAATCATAACATTCAATGTCCAGGAAAATGTCAACAAGCCTAAAACCCTTAAAATTCAATTTTGATGGAAGGTCAATCTAAGAGATGTAGAGGTGCGCTAGGGAAAGGTGAGTTGATCCATAATGGGATTTTTCCCAACAACTTTATGATAATTTCTCAATGAGCTAGACAAGTTTAGTTCTGTGCGGTGACAAATCTTACGTCTTCCTTCCAGTGGTTAGACGATTCTGAAGGAAACCTGCTCTGATTTCATGTTAGATTTTCATTAGTTTTGTTAATATTAGATTTTCCATGGAATTTTGATATAATTTTAACATTAAATAGTCGTATACTAAAATACATAAGCAACAGATAAACAAGCACAAGAAGACACAAATATTTATCCTGGGAAAACCCCAAAATCGGGGGGAAAACCCATCCAGCTTTTTTTAGAGAGAATCTTACCAATATTCCAATACAATCATGAACGGGTTCTATTCACAAGAGTAAACCAACAATGAAGAAACCTTGATAACGAATACTTCTCTTCTTCTTGTCAAACCCTAGAAAGGGTATACAACTTAGCAACACCACAAAACTTGTGCAAGATAGGTGCATCACTGGAGCAAGATAGCACACCACAAAACTGGCACAACTGGAAATTGGTAACAGCAAATGCAACTGCAACTGGCACGAAGCAACTAGGTAGCACCACACAACCTTAGCACAAATCCTCCAGAGGTAGCGTACAAGAGAAATCACCAAGATCCACCAATAAAATCCTTCCCCAAGTAGGGCACGCTCTCCAAGAGAACCAAAAATAGTTAAGTTGTTGCAACTGCAACTACCTAGTGTGCACTGCAGAAGGAGAATTATGTGGTTGTACAAATTAACTGACCTGAACTTGTATTTATACTAATCTAGGTGCCTAACTAGTGTTGACTTCTTATTTTGGGTCTTCAAACTTACTTTATTATTTATGTGGGGCGAATTCTCTTCCTGGAAATTGTATTTCCACTTTATTATTATTTCTTGTGGGTCGACTTCTCTTATGTGGTCTTCTATTTCACTTTATTCTTTTACGGGGTGTTCTTCAATTGTTCAATGGAATTCCTTTGACTTCTTGGAATTTTCTTCTTCTCTAAAAAAAATTTGTCCAGGAGGGAACACCTCCCGCAACTACCAAAACATCAACAGGGGTATCATTATGTATGGAGGCCACTATTAGTAAAGAAGGCCTAGTGTGAACATAATAAATGTAAGAGGGTTTTCTAAAAGATTTATTCTCTAAAATGTGCTTAGGTGGTAGGTAGAACTATATAAATAGGTGAAAACAATGTAATGGTCAAGCGGAAGAAGTATTTTATTTGGAGCATATCTCATTGGGAGGTTTCCCCCTTGAACAAACAAGTGATCGGGAGTGGATCCCTTCCTCCAAAGGTTCTATTGTACGGTGTTCCATACCTCAAGGGATTTCATAATAATGAAGTGTGGATTTTCCTACATTATTCTTAGATATATTGTATGTACTTTTGTATTCATATCTGTGGTACTTAACACTAACCCTTGCTTCCATAACATAACAGAATACACATAAAGGGGAAATTATGTTACGCAACATTTCCTCTTACATCTAGATTGCAAAATTACTACACAATTTTAACCACTAAAAACTTGGGAATTATGTCACTACAGTATTCTTTAGGTAAGAGTATAACTCTAAAAGAGTAAATAAAACAAAAAAAAAAGTAATGGTCATGTCGACACTCTTACATGGGACCTGTTATTGCACAAGTTCTAGGTTGGGAAAATCCTAACCCAACCACCAATTGGCGACAACTTGGAGAGCGCCTACCCACTGTCACATTAGGAAGGTGTTCCCGTCACTTTAGAGGTGAGGTATTAACCTCAAGGGGGGGATCTTGATGACCCTAGGGGGAATTGAGATGGAAAATGATAAGTATGAATGGATGTCCCTAGAGGTCAATTCTAAATAGTAGGAAGAGCTTGGAAAAGGGTCTTGGGAAGGGTTAAGGGTTTCCAAGTGAGTTGAGTGACCTGTCGAGAGTAGAGTACCTTCCCAAGACACAATGAAAACCAAGGATGCTTGTAATATGTTAGTTGGACAAGCAAGTTAATCTTGTTGTCCCTAATTGCAGAAAAATTAAATGATATATCAGCTCATAAAAGATAGTAAATTTTGAAAAATAAGTGCTAAAATTATGATTAAATAAGCAAGAGGCAAGCTAGTGAAGGCTAGCTCAACTCAACAATGATAAAGAAATACTCTAGCACAAAATCAAGGTTGAAAACAAAATATTGTTGCAGTGATATTTATAAGGATTATGGCATGTAAACAGATTTGAAATGAGGAGTTGGATGCTAAAGAACATGACAGTGAATATGAACAAAAAATAGTTGATTGGAATATTGAGCAGAGAGTTGATAATATCATAAGTCCTCTTGAAGTTTTTAATGCCAATTATTTTTCAAAAGGTTATATTCCACTTATTGAAAGAGGAGGTGATAATTTAGCTACTGGTCCATCCCATGATAATCATGGGGCTGATTGTTTCATATATTCATTTGAATATGGTCAAGAAGATGAGTTTTCAAATCAGTTTGTTAAGGAACAGGTTGATGTCCCAAGTTTTTTCTTGTTAGACAATGTTTCTGATGTTACCGATTTGCCTATATATGATCAATATGATGATGATTATGATAATGATCTCCCGAAATAGACAAGTGCATTTACTCTATCACAAAATGTCCTTCTCCATCAGTATAATGATAGAAATCAGCTTGCATATCATAGTCACAGAGAAGAGGGTATTGAAGCAGCTGAAGGAAATTATTTGCCTTTATGCTTTTCTTCATTTGATTTGCTTAAATAAAATGCTAAGGTCATTGTGGAAACAAAGGAGAGTATATTGATTCCAAATCACACTGATTCATTGTGACAATTTGACAAGAAATTGCAGCCATGGGTCAAAGAGGAATTAGAAAGGGAGTGTGTTCAACAACCTAATGAAATGGAAAGATGTGCACATGACAGAAGTAAAGAAAATAAAGAAGATTTTGAATCAGGTGAAGAAACCTTGCCACTATGTTTTTCTTCCTTCAAAACGTTGAAGCAAAATGTTTATAATGTTTCAAATCAGACATCCTCTAGACATGATGTTGAATATCTAGGGTGGACTTACAAATGAAAAAAATATTCCATTGTGTTTTTATTCCTTTGAGTTGTTGAAAGCAAATCATGAGGTAACAAAAGAAGCAGGAAAGTCTAAATGCAATAGCATTGCTTTACATAAGAAAATGGTTGTTGATGAGGAAGATCAACGACCCTCACATGCGTTAAATGATCATGTGGTTGATTACATGGGAGGTTATTTCAGTTCAGAATTGTAGTATGTTCTCGGATACCAGCCTAAAAATGAAGATGAAGTTGATCAAGAAATTGTTGTTACAGGTCATTTTCCTCCCCCTGAAACTAATATAGATATGCAACAAGATTTCCAGCAAAACAAAGTGTTTCAAAGTTGTCCTTCATCCCCTGAGAATGACGTGGTGGTCCAATTTCTAAGTGACCTAAACAGAGATGAGGTTTCTTAAACTGCATCTATGGAGACTTCGAGCGATAGAAAAACAAATAACACAGAGTTTCAGGAAAGCAACAAAATGGTGTATGCCACTCTTCAATCAGAAATACAGAAAGGTAATAAAAGGGCAGTTGTTTTATTTGATTCATTTGAAAATCATGATTTTGAAAATGCATCCATGGAAACTCTAGATTGTGAAATAGTTCATGATGTTAGCTTTTCACACTTGCTAGAATATTATGAGTAGGAACTTACTTCCATTCATTCATTTGAAAGTCAAAGTGTCAGTCCTCAAGCAAATTTCCAGAAGGTTGATAAAACCACACCTGAATTGTATGATGAAAAGGAGGATAGCCTCAATACAAATAATATGGTTGTCATATTTGAAGATGTTCAAGAATGTATGGATGTTTTTGTAGACAAACCTATCGCTAACATTCCATTCGAGAACACTCTCAGGATTAAAGAAGTAGAGTGAAAACAAAAAACACTTGCGAGGGAAGCATGTTCTTCTGTCTTAACTCCTAAAAAGGAAATGTTCCCTCATGTGTTTCATGGCCCCATGGCATGCTATATGGAGAATATTCATAATCAGAATCTACATATGATGCCACTACTATATTCTATTTCAGGAGGTTATTACTTCCATCCATCTCAGCAGATCTATCAGATTCTTGATGGGAATCGATAGGGTGGATCACATGAAAACCAGAATACAGTGGAAGAAGTGAGAAACAGTTTTGGCCTTATGCATACGTTGGAAGATTCATTTGAATTTTTTCTAGAAACAGTGAACAGTCTCAATATTGTTGAAATCCTAGGAATCAAATCCATATACATCTTCCCAAAAGATTCTTTGGCAAGCAGAGGTCAGATCAGGTATGTGCAAAGAAACCAAGTGTTAGATAATGTGCTTACATGGATACATTGGCATTTTGATTTCATCTTATTTGAAGCTCATTTAAACTATTCGGGTAGGTAGGTGTGAATAAGCTTGATGATCAAGCATTTTCAATTCCCAAATAAAGTTTTCAGTTATATTTTTAGCAGTATAACCAACGTTCAATCTCCAGGTCAGAGCATGGAACACACCTATTATGAGAAGCCCAATGGATAAGGTATGGGGTCTACTATTCTTTTCTACCTCGCAAAGAGGATAGCATCCTCAGTTGGAGCCTATGTTATCACTGTAAAAAATTTATGTTGGAAACCTAGCCTCGGAAATTAGTAGGAGGCTAAGTTAGTATGGAGGAGAGATAGACTAGTAGACGAGGCTGTATCCGGTGGAAAGGGATAAATATAGAGGAGAGGTAAATTATACGGGGCCCGATGGATCGTGATGTCGATCGTTTCCATATCAATGGTCGAAGGATGCATCGAGCAAGGAAATAGCGCACCGGTTAACATCAGAGAGGTGAGTCAATGAAAATACCGTGGTTTTTTTCTGAAGGTACGTGGCACCACAAGATGCATATCAGGGGGGGAGGGTAAGCCTGAAACCACCCAAGTTCACCCCGAATTCATGTGTCAGAAATCCATTTGATGTATGTCAAATCCAAGGATTGCATGGGGAAAGGGGTGGCTAGTCAAATCACTTCACGCCACTTGTTTGAGTACTTTTCGTCCATGAGATGCCAGGTGAGCGCCACCAGATGACCAATTCAAAGGCTCGTCATTCAGAATAGATTGGTCGAGCATGGAAAACCATTGTACCTATAAGTACTTTATCAGCAATTCATGATTAGAAATTGATGACTATTGTCCTTCAAAATATGGATGGCATTGCTCTTTATTGGGCAATCAACGCTTCATTCGTAAATGGGGTAATTACAAACTAGATCAGTGTCCTAATTTCTATGCAATTAAGGGAGATAAGCTTATGTTTTCTGCAAAACCGGGAAACATGGACAAAGCAGACCGAGTAGCCTTTAGTGAACCAGTATTTTCAACGAATATGACAAATTCATCATTGAAGAAGAAAGAGAAACTAGTTGCTCCAATCTTAGCAATGAAATTTCATACAAAGCCTGTGGGATAGCCAAGAGAAGATAAAGAGGTCAGATTAAATCCCATCATGAAGGATTTAATCATCATTTGGTATGAAAACGAGAACCATACACGAGCTATCAAAAGGAAGCAGAGAAAGCGTCAGAAGACAGAGGTAAAAGCTGAGGTGGTTCAAAGCATTGGAGAAAATCAACTTCCTTGGTTTGACACCTTGAAGGAAGAAATTGTTAATCTGAAATAGTTTTCAAGCTAAATTTATTATGCTTTAGAGAATTTTGTAATGATGTAGACATGTGGCGTTCAAAGAGAAAAATATAAAATATGTCAGTTTTGTTCATAACGCTCCCTATAAAGTAGGAGAACATTTATTATATGTTACTCCTTTTTGTAACTGACGTCTATTTTTGGAACAGTGGGGTAGTTGATTCGTTTTGAATCCCAGATGTAATTTATCTATATAATATTCCTAAGATGAATGAAAAAAGGACTGACCGAAGAGGGGTTTTCCCTCGTAGTAGGAGGACTTTGTAAATCCCTGGAGCCAAATTGAGCATATAATGCAGAAGCATCTGAACTTTTTATGAAAATATTCTAATGGTCGTGGTATGAGTTATGTTTTCTATCATATTGTGTATTTCTTGTATCTCTAAAAATTCCATTTACATCTTCTTATGTTTAAATTGGAGAGTTAGAAGTCCAGAATTCATCTTATGATGCTCTCGACTCAAGCAATTTAGACTATGTGATCTTCTTCTTATCTAATTTAGAATTCGTTTTAATAATGCTCTGATGCGGTTAATTGTTTCTCCTTTTCCTTTTTCACCCTGAAAATTTCAATTTACAACTCAGAATCATTGCCTCGTTTAGCCTTTCTCCTCTGGATAGTTATAATGGTCTATTATTGTTTATTTACTTTCGACTCCATAGCCCTGAGTATCCCTCCCTTTCCTTCCCATCAACTTTCTAAAAAACCCCAAAACAATCTAAAATCTAGCCACCAATTGCCAAAGATATATCAAGTGACACGAGAGAGCCCTCTTTGAGTTGAGCAGGCTAGTGCCCAGATCTAAAGTAGGTTGAAACAGTTACCTCTGTCATTTGTCTATTCAATTGGACAAAATTTATAGAGTGCTAAAAGTTCCCAAGGGGAATATTAGTAGATAGGTATTGTTATGTATGGAGATCACTATTAGTAAATAAGGCCTAGTGTGAACATAATAAATGTTAGAGGGATTACTAGAAAGTTATGCTTCTAGAAGATTCCTCCTCTAGATTGTTCTTAGGTGGTAGGTAGCACTATATAAAGGGGTGAAAACAATGTAATGGGAAGGTGGAAGAAGTATTTTATTTGAAGTGTATATTATTAGGAGGTTTCCACCTCAAAGAGGCAAGTGATCATGATTAGATCCCTACCTTAAAAGGATCTATTGTACGGTGTTTCTCTACCTCAAGGGTTTTCATAATAATAAACTGTGGATTTTCCTACATTATTATTAGATATATTGTATTTGATTTTTTATTCAAGCATTTGGTACTTAACAAGTGGTATCAAATCACTTTCTTTGACCACGAAAAAAGGAATTTTTTTTCTATTTTGCATGTTTTCAAACAAAGAAAAAAGAGAGGGTCGTGACACTTGGATCAATTCCTATAGTTTTCTATGCATAATTTGATGAAATTAGTTGTGTATTGAATTCCTCTCAAAAAAAAAAAAACCACTTAAAAAAAATTGTCCGAATCGAAGTTCAGGAAGCGAAGATATCGTTGATTTAAATAAGCAATTTTTTAGGGTTTTTTTGTGGACAGTCGTGCGATTGGTTTTATTTATGTAGTGATTGGTGACAAATTTGCCTAAAAAAACAAATATATGAGTTCCTCTGGCCAAAATATCCAATTTCAAAAACAAATCATTTGAATCAAAGGTCTGAAAGTGAGAATATCACTAACTTAAAGTCAGCAATTTTTCAGGGTTTTTTCGTTACGATGGCGAAACTACAAAGCTCATAACTTTTGACATGGTGCTCAAATTACTACTAGATCAGTGCCATTGGCTAGACGATTTTAATAGATTTATTTTGGTATATTATATCTGGTGTTTCCAATGGATATTCTCTCTTGATTCCTCATGGGCCTCAATGAAATTTGACAGGAGATGGAAGGCATCAAGACAACATTTCAAGATTTCAAAGTTGCAAGGCAAGAGAGATGTAACATGGAGATCATTGGCCATCACATCACAACATAATGTAATCAAGACACATATGCTTGGTATTATTTATAGTTTGAGTGTTATGATTGGTATATGGATAGTTGTCATTTATGGGATGACAACCACTTTCATCTTCTATTTGATGACTCTCCTCAACCTTATGTAAAGCACATGCTAGACAATAGACAAGAGGCTTCTATGCATACTCTTCTTCATATTTGTTGTTCTCCAGTTCTAGTGGATGATTTTTTGGTTGGACCTACATATTTGGATCCACGTGACCAATCTCAATATTTGGCACATCATTTTTGGTTGGCTATTGAGTTATGGTATCTTCAACGTGGCGTTCCCATGAGCACTTGGACATGGGACCCAGGTTTACACTGGTGTTGGGACAACTTCAACATGGTGGCTAGCACTTCTACGTCGGACCCTGGTTATCCATCCTACTTTAGCATTATGGTCCACACTTATCCATGAGACCATTGTATATGGTTCTACTCCCTCATAACAAGTGTTGGGGACAATTATTTCATAAGAGGGATGGAATGTAGTGTAGCTACGGGAATAATATGGGGTACCTAGGAAGGTACCCCAAGGGAATAATAGTAGAGGGGTTGTTAGATTTTTATTAGTTTCGTTAACATTAGATTTAACATAGAATTTTTATCTACTTTTGACATTCAATAATCATATACTGAAATATATAAGCAGTAGATAAAAAAGCACAATAAGACACAAATATTTATCCTAGGAAAACCCCAAACTCGGGGGAAATGTTGGTTGTGGATCATGATTATCTTCCTGATTCAGTGGTATTTGTTTTCAACCATGTTTATACTCAATGAATACTTTACACCCTAGAAGAATGTACACTCCTCCATGCGGGGGAGTGCAGAGAGGGGTTACCCCCTCTGCGGGGTCCTAGGGCAAGGGGGTCCCCAGCAGGGGTTTGGGGGACAGAGTTCCCTGATGGGGGTTTGGGAGCGAAGCCCCTGAAGGAAAATTTGCCTTGTAAATGTATATTGTAATTTCATTGTAAATCTGGGCCATTCATTATAAGGTCATTGATCTGATGGTAGAAATTATGTTAAGGTTTTTTCCCTAGAAGGAAACCCTATTTTATGAGGGAAATGTATTGTGGCTATGTATCATTATGAATATTTTATTATGAGAGAGGATACTATGAGAGAAATAAGAGGAAGTTACAGTGGGTGTGTTGTAGGTTGTATCCCTTCATTTGTTGGATAATAATAAAGGAAGGACCTGGAAACTTCTCTGGTGGACGTAGCCCACACCGGTTGAACCATGTATATATGTGTCTCTATTGTATTGTGTATCTTTTGTTTTTTATTTCCAAATTTGTTTTATTGTATTTCTCCGCGATCCTATTTTTCTAACATGAAAAACCCCAAACTTTTCTTAGAGAGAATATTTCCAATATTCCAATACAACCATGAGCAAGTTATATTCAAAAGATTAAACCAAAAATTAAGAAACCCTGATAACAAATACTTATTTTATTCTTTTCAAACCCTATTGAGGGTAGACAACTGAGAAACACCATAGAACTAGCGCAATATAGGCGCATCACTAGAGTAATATAGTGCACCACAGAACTGGCACAACTGGCAATTGGCAACAGCAACTGCAATTGTAACTGCAACTACAATTGTGACTGCAACTAAAATTGGCAGGAAGCAACTTGGAAACACCACAAAACCTCATCACAACTCCTCCAGAGGCAGCGCATAAGATAAATCACCAAGAGCTGCCAATAAAATCATTCCCCAAGAAGGGCGCACTCTCCAACAGAACCAAAAATAGTGAAGTTGTTGCAACAGCCTAGTGTGCACTCTAGAAGGAGAACTGTGTAATTGTACAAATGAACTGACCAAGACTTGTATTTATACTAATTTGGGTGCTTGATTGGGGCCGACTTCTTATTATGGGTCTTCAAACTTACTTTATTATTTATGTGGGCCAACTTCTCTTCCTGGAAATTATATTTCCACTTTATTATTATTTCCTATGGGTCGACTTCTCTTATGTCGTATTCTATTTCACTTTAATTTTTTTCCGAGGTGTTCTTCAACTATTCAATGGTATTACTTTGACTTCTTGGAACCTTTTTCTTCTCCAATAAAAATTTTCTAGGAGGGAATACCTCCTGCAATTGCCAAAACATCAACACTCCCTCTTATCTTGGGGGGCATATTTCACGATGTCTTCTTCTAGTATTCCACTAACTACTTTGCAATAAACTAGTATCACATGGCTACTACCATGCCATCGGTAGCTTGAATCATATTTCATGGTCTCCAATACTATGATGCAATCATCTAGTATCACACGGTTACCCATATTGTCTAGTAGTACACAACTACTATCATATTCCAGTAGTACACAACTACTGCCATAGTCCTTCTAACTGTGTTGTGATGTTCCTTCTTACTTTCTTGCAGTCTTATTCACACCCATCCCCCTTGCATGGTATGGGAAATATTTCCTCCATATCCCCATTCACACCTAGCCACCTCGCACGGCTTAGTCAAGGTTATCCCATGCTCCAATACCATGCTCCAAGTCTTATTCCCACCTAGCCATCTCGCATGACGTAGGCAAGACTTTCCACAAGTCTTATTCACACCTATTCACCTCACATGGAATAGGAAATAATTTTACTAGGATGTGATTTTTCTCCTCTCCCAGTAGTCTTATTCGCACCTACGCACCTCACATGGTCTAGGAAAGACTCCAACCATATCCCTATTCACATCTAGCCACCTCAGATGGTGTAGGAAAGACTCCGACGATAGCCCTATTCACACCTAGCCACCTCACATGGCATAGGAAAGGTTATGTTGCAAGTCTTATTCACACCTATCCACCTCACATGGCGTAGGAAAGACTTAATACAAATATTATTCACACCTAGCCACATCACATGGAATAGGAAAGATCTATACCTGGCTATACATTACTCCCTCAGTCACCTCACATGACTGATCTGGGAAACCCTTGGCCAGAGGGAAAATTTGGTTGGAGGATAAAGGGCAAGCATCCCTCTCAATGAGGGTGGAAATTCTGCATCATGCCAAGCTTGTCTCTAAAGTACTCATACTTCACTCTAGACAAAGACTTGGTGAGAATGTTTGTTATATGTTCATCAATGGATATGTAATGGAGCTCCACATATCCTCTTCACACCATGTCTCGTATGTAGTGTTATTTTATCTCTATATGCTTCACTTTATCATGAAATATAGGATTCTCTGACAGCTTCACACAACTTTGATTGTCACAATGTAGCAAAGTTGGCTCTAACTCTCGATAAAATATCCCTGCAAGCAACATCTGAAGCCATAATGCTTCATGGCTTACAACATTGGTTCCAGTATAATTTTCCTCTATTGTACTAAGTGCCACTGACGGTTGCTTCCTACTTAACCATGAGATCATACATGATCGCAAAATGAAGCAACATCTTGATGTGCTTTTCCAGTCCACTACACTCCCTGCCCAATCAAAGTCTGTATAACCCTGCAGCTTCACATCTACATCTGATACATATCTCAATCCATATCCAATTGTACCATGTAGGTACCTCAACATATGTTTTGTTTCTATCCAATGTAAATGTCTAGGATCAACCATCCATATACTGACTCAAAGTGTTCACTGCAAAACATATGTTCGGCCTAGTGTTAACTAAGTACATCAAGGATCCTATCAATTGTCTGTACATCATGGGATCCACTAAATCTAAAGATGAATCACTCAACAGATTCATATTTGTCATCATAGGTGTGGCTTGTCAGTGTTTCATGGAAATCTGCACAAGAGACCTAGATAAAGCATACACAAACAAAACTTATCAAGAAAAGGAAGCAAGATACACAATGTAAAATGAGAATCAATGTATATTATGATCTTAGCAATGAGTGAGTGATATTCACTCATATAGGAAATTCCATCCTATAATTAGGAATGCATGCATAATAGTGATGGTCTAAGATTAGAAAGTATAAAATAGAACTAGTCAGTTAACTCCCACTGAACTAGTGTTACTCCCACTGAACTAGTGTGCCGAAAATAGAAATTTCTTCAACACCTCCCATGAACATCACTATGGAGTAAAAAATGAGTCACGGCTACTAGGTCATATTAGGTACTCATGTAAAATGCAACTAATGAACACTGAATAAAAATGAGCAAACAGGGAAAACCACATGGGAACAAAACCCCCCCTCAAAAGATGATGTATCAAAAGAAGAAAACGACAGTTTCTAGGCAACTGTGTTCTTAACTACAAGACAATCCCGCAAAGTATGAAACTTCTACTCAATGAAAGTCTTCATGAAGATGTAGAAATCTTTATGGGTCTGATGAAATCCTTTGGCAAGTTTTTTATCCTTGTACCTCTTGATCCTGTGGCCCCATCTGCACTTGAAAATATTCCTTTCTTGTGGAAGTGGAACTAGATGAGAAGTCTGATTCTTTAGGAGTGAGTCATACTCCTTCTGCATGGCTGCTTTCCATAATGGATTTCCCAAAACCTTATGGTAGTTCTTTAGATCAGTGGATTTATCCATATAGCAATGCATGGGCATCACAGGTTATGAAATTGAAAGTGCATGAGAAGGCTCCTCATGTTGAGATCGAGTCATCCTTGAATCCAATGGATTCTTTGCAAGGTTTCCTGCTGCTTGAAGTGTTGTCTATGCCTTCTTGGGAATCTGCAGAAGCTTCGGCGTTGGCTTCTTATTTGGTTGTACTACCTACTTATTTCCATGTACAAAATCCGAGTGTATGGAATCATCTCTGATGTCTAAAACTGATGGAAGCACAACAGTATATGCATGTTGCATTGGAGGTGCATGAAAAGTACTCTCCTTATGTGTAGGTAAAATAGAGGATTCATTGTCAGAAAACTTAGTGAATTTATACAACCTTGACTTGTGATCCACCTCACCAATTTCAATGATGGAATTCTTATGCATGTCAGTTACTGAAAATGAATCTGATGTAAATTCAATCCTTTTACCTTTCTGAGTGATCTGATAAACTGAGAACAGATTCATAGAAATCTTTGGAACATGTAAAATATTCTCCAAACTATCATTATGGAGTTCCACTCTGCCCTCTCCTGCTATTGCTACTGGAGTATCATCCCCCATGAGAATAGGGGGTCTTGAGCATGGACTCAAGGAAGAGAAAACGTCCTCTTTCGCTGCCATATGATGGGATGCACCAGAATCTATAATCCATGAATCATATGAGAAATTAATTGCAACAAGAGCATGATGATTACCTTTATTAGGAGCAAGATCTTCTTCCTTATGCTTCTTGACTCCTTCTGGAATGAAGTTTCCAAGATTGTTATGTTGAAGTGCTTGTGCCATAAAATTGATATGTTTCTTCACGCATGTAGATTCTTCATGATTTAGTTTATTGCAATAAGTGAACTGCTTTCCTTTCTTCTTCTTCATGGAATATGAAGAGTCTTTGGAGCCTGGAGAATCATTAAAGGGTTTAGAATATCCCTCCTTCTCGTTTTGTTTCTCCTTCCCATTTTGTTTGCATGATCATTTTCCATCATGAATGGTGAGTCATGTGATTTAGGATCCTTGATGAGGCCCATATGTATGAGTTTTTTATTTTCTAGTGTGAGAGACTAGATGAAGTGAGCCATCGTAGGCATTTTCCAATTCGCTCCAAAAAGACATCTGCCAGAATGGAAATTGGGGACATATACAACGTATTTTGTTCCTAGCTTGGCCAAGATTGTTAGAATAAATTGTTTCTCTTGTTTATACTTGTCAATACCACATTCACCCAAGATCAATAGCAAATATTTAAATTTAGTAAAAAGATCATGTATATTATCAAAACTTTTAGGGTCTAAGGTATTCAACTCTACCTCAAGCATATGACCTTGCATCTCATCCTGCTTTCCAAAGAGTCCTTCCAAAGTGGTCCAGATCTCGTTTGGAGTCTTGCATGTGGAAACATGAAACCATAGATCAGTGGATATTAACTCAATAATTAATCTTGTGGCCTCATCCTTACGGTTCGCCGATCTGGTCTTCTCAAGCGTTGATGTAAGTTCTATTTCTATCACCATCGTCAAATTATACAGTCCTTTTCTTTTGAGATGGAATGTGGCCTTCAGCTTCCATTCAAAATAGTTGTATGGTGTGAGTATTATCACTAGACTTGATTGAAGAAGTTGCATCGCCTACATCCTACTATTGATTCTGAAAAGATCCTGAAAACCTAGATCGTGGATTCTGAGATATGAATGATGGTGCTATGGAAACTATATATATGATAAAATAGTTATATATCCTAAAATATGATTTGGGTTTTCGATATTTTTGGTGAGCATGAGTATCCCTATGATATACGTCTCTGATAAAAATTTCAGCCCGACCCAGATCGTGGATTTCAAGATATCGCAATTTTACTGCAGAAAACCAAATTTTGGAGGGATGTTGAACCGTCGCACCCTAGAGAAGGATGAAGTGCGACGATGATAAATCGTCACATGCTAGTGAAGGACATAGTGTAATAATTTTCAAAAACTAAATCGTCGCACCCCAAATGAAGAACACAGTGCGACGATGTCGCACCTTGGCTATGTATAGGCTAGTTTCAAGGCGACCGTCACACCCTTCGATAGGGATAGGTCGCGACGATTCCAATCGTTGCACCTTTCGATAGTGATAGGCAGAAACTAGGTTTACTCAAGGACTCTTTCTCTCTTCTCTGACTTTTCTGGGTTTCTCCAAGCAACTCGACTCAGATACCATGTCAGTGTTTCATGGAAACCTATACAGGAGACCTAGCTAAAGCATACACAAACAAAACTTATCAAGAAAATGAAGAGAGATACACAATGAAGAATGAGAATCAATGTATATTATGATCTTAGCAATGAGTGAGTGATATTCACTCATATAGGCAATGTCATCTTATAATTAGGAATGCATGCATAATAGTGATGGTTTAAGATTAGAATGTATAAAATAGAACTAGTCAGTTAACTCCCACTGAACTAGTGTTACTCCCACTAAACTAGTGTGCCGAAATTAAAAATTTCTCCAACATGGCCATGGACTTGCAGTCCATCATCTTGAATATTTGCAAGATCTCAATAGTATATTTTCCTTGGCTAAGGAAAATCTCATCTAGTCTCTGCCACACCTCCAATCCCAAGAAATAATACATCAAACCTAGATCCTTCATATTGAACTCTGAAGTGAGTTCCCTCTTACACCCATCTGTGAGATTCTCATACCCTATAATAAATAGGTAATCCACATATCAGATCAATGAGAAACCATCCCTAAACTCATCAAAATAATTTTCTATCATATCCTTCCCTGGGTGCCTACACAAATATTTCTTCAATCTGCAAACATGAGACTCATATTCATGTATCTTTGTGGTTGCTCTATGTACACTTCTTCTGGCTACTGGAGAAAGTTTCATGTCATTATCTTCTCCCTCTTTCTAGGAGAATCCTCTAGCCACAAATATAGATTTGTACATCTCTATGTTTCCATCTACAACATGCTTAATCTTGTAGATCAACTTGGAAGTCATATTGACTTCCCTTCTGGTCTCAGAACCACTTCCCACACATCATCATAGCATCCTTCCACACTTTATTCTTTGCATCTTCCTCAAAAGTTGAAGGCTTTGAATCAATGATTTTCCTCATCAGCACCACATAGCTAGAAAACATGTGTGGTCTCTTGATCTCTTTGGAGTTGAGGAAAAATCCATATCCTAGTCCTTCTCATTGGTTGTCTCCTCTATCATTGTAGCAAATTCTACTGTAAAAAGGGTATCCTCCTAGGAGATCTCACATCTCCTAGAAGCCTCTGAAGCTATGATCTACCCTCCTCAACTAATGGAATTTGTTTTTCAATCTTGAAATACGTCTCTCTCTCCCACCTAAGTCTAAGGGGGAACTTCCCCTGAATGATCTGGTCTTCCTCTGGGTCAATTGACTCTCTCTGATATTAGAATCACTCTCAGTATGCATGCTCCCTCTGGAGCTTGACTCCCTCTGATTCTATACAATCTCTAGATCCATCTTCTCCCTCTACATATGTTAACCTCCTTTGAAGTTTGATCTCCTATGGAATGTACCCATGAGGATTCCCCTCCCTATTGGATCCTGAGGGATGACTCCCTCTAAAATATGGCGCCTTCTAAGTTGGAACTTGTGGGGCCACCTACCTCACCACTGGTGGAGCCATATATTGTTCCTCGTGATATGGCTCATCAATTCCATATATATGTATCCCGTTTGCATCCTACAAAGTATCATGGGACCATGTTGGTCTCTTCCCTGGTCACTAAAACATTTATGGGTAGGCCCTTCTGGATCTATTAACTCTTCATGATGATATGAAGAGTGATCAATGAACTAGAGGGATTTGTACAGTCATCTTCATATCCTTTTTATCCTTACAATTGATCTCCATAAGAGATTCTTTATATCCATAAAAGTACCCTTATTTCCAGAAGGGTCTAACTTCGTACTCTTCTACTTCATTACATGGATGTGTAAAGTCATGTACACAACTCTAAGTTTGGATATTTTTCTCCATGTCTTAGCCATAGGCCATATAATATTTTTCCTCCTAAAACCATCATTATGGCTCCCTCTCAGAGCTATCACCTATGACCTGCCCGAAACAAGAGAAACAACAAGGGAAAATAGAAAACAAGAACAATATTCTTATGGTAAGAATAATAATAAAAATAAGAATGGGAACAATTCTCACAGTAGCTCCTTCTCATATCTATCATCTATGATCTTCCTGGAACAAGAGCCAAAAAAAATACAATAACAAGAAATAGGAACAACACTCTTCAACACTCTTCCAGTGTTGTGACCAATCATTCCTCCATGGTAACCTGTCCAGAACAAGAAAT
Source organism: Picea engelmannii (assembly GCA_009831015.1). NCBI lineage: Eukaryota > Viridiplantae > Streptophyta > Pinopsida > Pinales > Pinaceae > Picea > Picea engelmannii. Next base: position 31,099 of record ML781618.1, on the reverse strand, counting down.
AAGAACAACAACATCTCCATGGTAGCCTCCATGGAATTTACAAGATAACCTACCTGGAACAAGGTCAACAACCAAGAACATCTCCTAGATGAGATCAATTTATCTTGTAAACAAGTGCATCATTAATACTAAACAATGAGCATTTACTTAATGATCATCGTACCAAAAATATTCAAGTGTTACTAAACATTTGATAGCAATAGTACTCAGCATTAATAGACTTCTAAATATTGTTGTTCTAGTTACACACTTACTTAAGTTATAACAATATAAAATATCAAACCTGATATGAAAACTTGGAGTCTAGTTGTTGTTGCCCCATTTGAGTTGTCATATATTGTAGGAGACATTGTCACTTCTGCCTCCAATTATTTGGCTTCCTCTTACTGCACTAGATCCAAGATCCCTTTGGATCCATTGTCACTACTTGGATAAATGTCATTTTTCCAAGTGTACGTCTCCTACAAACACCCTCATCTTATATACAAGTACACCATCCAGCTTTGTCTTCTAATATCTAACATTACATCAACAAGAAAAAGTTATAAATCTGACTCATAACATTCAATGTCCAGGAAAATGTCAACAAGCCTAAAACCCTAAAAATTCATTCTTGATGGAAGGTCAATCTGAGAGATGTAGCAGGTGCACTAGGGAAAGGCGAGTTGGTCCATAATGGGATTTTTCCCAACAACTTTATGATAATTTGTCAATGAGATAGACAAGTTTAGTTTTGTGCGGCGACAAATCTTACGTCTTCCTTCCAGTGGTTAGACAGTTCTGAAGGAAACCTGTTGTGATTCCATGTTAGATTTTCATTAGTTTTTTTAATCTTAGATTTTCCATAGCATTTTTATCTACTTTTAACATTCAATAATCATATATTGAAATACATAAGCAACAGATAAACAAGAAAAAGAAGACAAAGATTTATCCTGGGAAAAACCCATCCAACTTTTCTTAGAGAGAATGTTTCCAACATTCCAATACAATCATGAACAAGCTCTATTCGCAAGAGTAAACCAACAATGAAGAAATCATGATAACGAATACTTCTATTCTTCTTTTCAAACCCTAGAAAAGGTAGAAAACTGATTAACTCCACATAATTGGTGCAAGATAGGTGCATCACTAGAGAAAGATAGCGCACCACAAAACTGGCACAACTGGAAATTGGTAACAGCAACTGCAAATGTGACTGCAACTGCAACTGGCACGAAGCAACTAGGTAGCACCACACAAGCTTATAAAAAATCCTCCAGAGGTAGCGTACAAGAGAAATCACCAAGAGCCACCAAGAAAATCCTTCCCCAAGTAGGGCGCACTCTCCAAGAGAACCAAAAACAAAAATAGTGAAGTTGTTGCAACTACAACTGCAACTGCCTAGTGTGCACTGCAGAAAGAGAACTATGTGGTTGTACAAATTAACTGACGCAGACTTGTATTTATACCAATCAAAGTGCCTGACTGGGGTTGACTTTTTATTTTGGGTCTTCAAACTTACTTTATTATTTATGTGGGGAGAATTCTCTTCCTGGAAATTATATTTCCACTTTATTATTATTTCTTGTGGGTCGACTTCTCCTATGTGGTCTTCTATTTCAATTTATTCTTTTACGAGGTGTTCTTCAATTGTTCAATGGACTTTCTTTGACTTCTTGGAATCTTCTTCTTCTGTAACAAAAAGGTTTCCAGGGGGGAATACCTCTCGCAGCTACCAAAACATCAACAGGGGTATCATTATGTATGGAGGCCATTATTAGTAAAGAAGGCCTAGTGTGAACATAATAATAGTAAGAGGGTTTTCTAGAAGATTTATTCTCTAAAATGTTCTTAGGTGGTAGGTAGAACTATATAAATAGGTGAAAACAATGCAATGGGTAGGCAGAAGAAGTATTTTATTTGGAGCATATCTCATTGGGAGGTTTCCCCCTCGAACAAACAAGTGATCAGGAGTGGATATCGTCCTTCAAAGGATCTAGTGTACGGTGTTCCATACCTCAAGGGTTTTCATAATAATGAAGTGTGGATTTTCCTACATTATTATTGGATATATTGTATGTGCTTTTGTATTCATATCTTTGGTACTTAACACTAACCCTTGCTTCCATAACATAACATAACACACATAAAGGGGAAATTATGTTACGCAACATTTCCTCTTACATCTAGATTGCAAAATTACTACACAATTTAACCACTAAAAACTTGGGCATTATGTCACTACAGTATTCTTTAGGTCGGAGTATAACTCCACATGAGTAATTAAAACAAACAAACAAAAAATAGTGCTCATGTCCACACTCTTACATGGGACCTGTTATCGCACAAGTTCTAGGTTGGGAAAATCCCGACCCAACCACCAATTGGCGACAACTTGGAGAGCACCTACCCACTGTCACCTTAGGAAGGTGTTCTCGTCACTTTAGAGGTGAGGTATTTACCTCAAGGGGGGAATCTCGGTGACCCTAGGGGGAATTGAGATGGAAAATGATAAGTATGAATGGATGTCCCTAGAGGTCAATTTTAAATAGTAGGAAGATCTTGGAAAAGGGTCTTGGGAAGGGTTAAGGGTTTTCAAGTGATTTAAGTGACCTGGCGAGAGTAACGTACCTGCCCAAGACACAATGAAAACCAAGGATGCTTGTAATATGTTAGTTGGACAAAAAAGTTAATCTTGTTGTCCGAATTGCAGCAAAATTAATTATATATTTCAGCTCATAAAAGATAGTAAATTTTTCAAAATAAGTGCTAAAATTATGATTAAATAAGCAAGAGACAAGCTAGTGAAGGCTAGCTCAACTCAACAATGATAAAGAAATACTCTGGCACAAAACCAAGGGTGAAAACAAAATCTTGATGCAGTGATATTTATCAAGCTTATGGCTGTAGAAAACCAAGCTTTATAGAAGAAAAATAAGCCATTGAAAACCACTTCTAACTAGCTCAATAAGTGCGCTAGGGTTAGTAGAGAGTTAGGTAAAAATTGTATCCAATTCCTAGGGTTAGTTTAGGAGTTATTATGGGTTAGAGGGTTAGATTTCTGCAACCCTTATGGTTTTCGGTTAGTTTTGTAACAACAGAAATAATTAATGGTTGAAAGAGGATGCCTCAATGAGGCAAGAGAGCCAAAGGATCAAGGAACAACTTCCCAAAGAGACAACCTCAAAACTTGAAAAATTCATGTTTACGAAGGCAGCAATTTATTTATCCAATGCAACAAGTAATGACTAGTTCCTTTAATGATTTGGTTAATGGATTCAAGCAAAGAAATATCTAGAAGTATTACCTCCTTGGGGGTGTAAATCCACTCACTCCCCAAGGCAAGTATCCCTAGCTAGGGTTTAGGCTAAGAGGGTGTATGCACTTATACTTCTCTTAGAAAACCCTTGTTAAACCAATAAAGTTTAAGAATAAAGTGATAGAGGCTAAGGTGGGGGTGTATTCCCTTATACTTCCCACCTAGATCTATCAAAATAACCTTTTCTTGAACAAAAATGTTAATATGATGCAAAAAAAGACTTACCAATTCAAGGAAAATGTTAAGATAAACCACCATAATAACAAAGAAGAGTCTTCCAAGGCTAACACATCACTTCCATCAACCACTAACCAAGAATATATCCATACACAAGAGTACAAGAGAGAAACTGGCCAAAGATAGTGAAAATTTCAATCCACTACTTCTTACAATGATCCAGGTGGATATTGGTGGGCACCCACCTATTCTAACTGGCTCCTCGTGTCCATTTTTTGTTCAGCACGTTCTTTTGTATTGCTTTGTAATTGTGGGTTATACACTTCTAGGTTTGTCTGAATCCCCATACATCCTTTAGGTGGATACGGATGGCCTTTCGCCTAATCCAACTGGCTTATTTTTTATGTTTCCATGTCAGCACATCTTGTTGTACTTCCAAGGCCGTTTTGGGGCCCTAAACGTTGTGTTTTTTGCGCGCCACATTCAAACTGTAAACAGAGTCAGGTTTTGATGAAATAATGTGTGGTTCTCTTAAATACTTTTCCAACAGGCTATCACGCACCTAAAACGGAGGTCGTATGAAAAATTTATGACCCTGGGAAGTTGAGGTACCAAATTACACCGACTTGCCCATATGACCCACATGACATTTGGTGTTTCACCTTCTAGGGTTAGGTTTTTGGATGTCTAGGGTTTTGGCACTCATGAATAATATCAAAAAGGCCTCTGGAGCCTCATTGTAATCCATTTTTCTCAGACGGATGTGCATAGCAATCGCATCTCTTCTCAGAGATAGCTACCACCATTTGAGTAAGTGTTTCAGTTCTGCAGTTTCACAGTTTCATCTTATTTCATTATTTAATAGAAGATATTGTTCATTGGATATTTGTGTTATTCTTCGTATCTCTGTGTTTATTATATTCAGTTTTTTAATCAGTTTGTTCCACTCCTAAATCTGGATCATTGGTATCATAGCGGTCTTCTCTTCATTTATTTTTCTCCGTGCATGTCCCCGACAAGATCTGGGTACAAGAAGTTGGGACTCGAACCAATCGAGCCATTGCAATATCACTCGCGTCGAGCCCAACAACAACCCATGGGGGACAAAAAGAAAAATGATGGAGTAGGAGAGCCTATTAAAATGTTGCTCAACAAAGCCCTCGCGCGACAAAGGAACGAAATGATGGACAACTTTGTGCATATCCTTCGATGGCTTCCCACACGAGAAACATCTTCATCAATCGGCCATGCAACCCCCTTCAAGGTACAGGTAAATTTTTATATTCCATTATTTGAAGGACTGATAGATGCAGATGTTGTAGATAAATAGTTGAATCTGCTCGAAGGATATTTTTTGGTCCACAATTTTTTCGATAGGGAAAATATCACTTTTTCACTCCTCAAGGTCGTTCCCCATCTTAAAGACTGGTGGGATACTTACTCTGAGCAAAGGTTCACGGAAGAATATACAATGTTTTTGGTGGACCTACATGGGATTCCTTTTGGGACACCATTAAAGAAAAGTACTACCTTGTTGGAAGCTACGAGGATCAGTACACCAAATGGACCACACTACGTCAAGAAAGGGACCAGACAGTACCAGATTTCACCAATATTTTCCATACCCTACGCATCAAATTGGGTATCAAAGACTTTGAGCATCATCTGGTGCTCAAATACCATGGTTGTTTGTAGAGATACATTCAAACATAAATGGAGTTCCTGGACATTGCCTCATTAAGCACGGCTTATAGATACGTTGTATATATCGAGAAGAAATTTAAGTAGAAAAGGTGAGAGTTTGGATCTACAAACCCCTTACAGCCGAAGCAGAGAAAAGGCATCCCCAACCCACACAAGGGACCAAGTCGAGATGGACACGCTCAGGAAAACCAGTCCAGGCCGCAACACAAGAAGGGAAATGAGAAGACAAAGAAGGACATGGGAAAATGGTGTGAGTACCATAAAATTCCTTGGCACAACACTGAAGAATGTCACTCCAAGTGGTCCCTCGTGGTCGAGCTGAAGGATTTTGAGTCAGAGGTCAATTCTTATTCTGATTCGACTCCTAAAGGAGGGAAGCAGATTATCAATGTTGAACCCAATGCCACTGTCGCTACCACCAAAATCCATCCAAGCGAACCAGAAGAACCATAGGAAGGGGAACGCCTCTTTCACTCACAGATGTGGTTCAAGGGAGCTCTGCTTCATTTCATTGTCGATAGTGGTAGTTAGAAGAACCTGATTTCAACAGAGGTCGTTAAGTGTCTGGACCTACCAATGACACCGCACCCACAGCCCTACACCATCGGTTGGCTTCGAAAAGGAAGAGATCTTTGTGTCATTCAATAGTGTCATCTACCCTATGATATCAATCCTTTCAAAGATGACATACTGTGTGATATTTCTCCTCTTGAAGTTTGTGATATTATTTTAGGACAACCATATTTGTGGAAGCGTCATGTTGTGTATGAGTCTAGACCCTGCAGTGTTATTATTACTTTGGGTAGACAATTGTACAGGATCTCAGAGGTAGCATCTCCTATTGTTATTTCTTTAATCTCTGCTAAGAAATGTAGTAAGGTCATTTCACAGACCGGGAAGTTCATCTTCTTTGTGGTCTTTGCTCACAATAAGAAGAAGGTTTTTTCCACATCTGGGGCCTCTACACAGCGCCTCTCTTTACAACAGAAGAAAGTGGACTAGATTGTGTAAGAATACAGAGACATATTCTCCTCACCTACAGGAGTACCGACACACTGCCAAGTCAAGCATCCAATTGATCTTACCCTCGACGCACCTCTACCTAATGGACCAGTCTATCGGTGTTCGCTGATGGAGAATGATGAAATCAGGCGTCAGATCCTAGAGCTTCTTCAAAAGGGGCACATCAAACCTAGCTCCTCCTCTTGCGAAATCTCGATTGTACTGGTGCAGAAGAAGGATGGGACTTGGAGACTCTCCATTGATTACAGAGCATTAAAAAAAATCACAGTCAGGAACCGCTACCCCATTCCCAGGATTGATGACCTTCTCGACCAACTCAAGGTAGAAAATTTCTTCACCAATATTTACCTAAAGTTTGGCTACCACCAGGTTCCCATTGAACCAACTGATGTATGGAAGACAACCTTCAAGTCTAAAGAAGGTCTCTACGAATAGCTAGTCATGCCCTTTGGCTCAACAAATGCACCAACCACTTTCATGAGATTGATGGATGATGTATTTGTTGGGTATGTGTTATATTCTTTGCACGAGTAGTAGTGTATGAGCGTCTACGTTGAGCGCGCAGGGGGGTTAGAGGAGGGGCCGCTAGGCCCCCCCTCGGGGGGTGCAGGGTGGCGGAGCCCCCCGCACAAGGGTTCGGGGGCAGCGCCCCCGAAAAAAAAAATTGGGCCGACATATTTCTGGGACCACATGATATTAGGTGGTTTTTGGGCACATGGTTTTTTGCCGATGGATTTCTATTTCCGGTTAAGGAATTAGGGTTTTGGACTAATCCAGGTCATTGGGTTAGGGTTTTGGATGCCATTGGCTCCTATATGTATATTGTATTGTAAACAATGAAAAACAATGTATGAATATAATATATGATGGTTTTCCCAGTTTGGGTTTCCAGGTGAAAAATCTCTGTGTAATGTTTGTATTTGCCATTGTATCTTTTCTGTTATTTTCTGAATATCAGTTTGCAGTAGATATTGTACAAGGTTAGAATTTACATTTGGTATCAGAGCTTTATTGGATTCAGGGGGACGCCTTTGTCGTCAAGGGTTTGGCTCGGGACTGTGATAAGCCTTGTTACAGTGGGAGATCTGAAGTATTGATTTTCAAGTGAAAAGAAATGGCAAGCAATTCGAAGATGGAGATCGAGAAGTTTAATGGGAAAAGATTTGAGATGTGGAAGCTCAATATGGAAGATCTTTTGGTGGACAAAGATCAGTGGATCGCGGTAGATCCAGGTACGCCACCTACAGGAACTTCTGCAGATGACTGAAAAAAGATGGATCGGAAGGCAAAGAGCACAATTCGACTGTGTCTCTCTAATTCAGTATTACTGAATGTGTCAGAGGAATCTACGGCCAAATATTTATGGGAAAATTTGGGGAAGTTGTATCAGTCTAAGTCCCTGGTAA
>ML781618.1:0-15770 GCA_009831015.1 Picea engelmannii | reverse complement strand
TTTATACCATGTACCATGTACTTTATGTCTAATTTCACTTTGACTTAGGATATTTAAATCAAAAGTGAAATTTGGTCATTTTAGCCTAAAATGACTATTAATTCACTTTGTGGGTGAATTGAGGGACATAAAGAGAAACTATGGAAACTTAAGTAAAGTGGGTTTTGATTTGAGATTATTTTCGAGAGATCTCAACCATTGATTAGAGATGTGATGAGATTATCTCATCCACCCAACTTTTAGGTTTCCTTATGTTTCCTTAAGAGGGGTGCATAGGGCAAGGAGATGCTCATTCACTTGTATGTTCACAAAGAGATTTTGGAGAAGGGAAAGAGGATGAGAATGGAATAAATGGGAGAGGAGATCTTGGGAGCCTCCTTTCATGGAGGGCTCATGAAGGATTAGGGCCCAATTTATTTGTGGTGGTTGTTCTTGCTAGGAGGAGGGCGCACAAATAGCAGGGAGGTCTTGCAGTGGTCAGATTGTTTTGAGGATAGTTTCAGTGGAGAGGAAGCACACAAGAGAACATTGTGGTGCAAAGGTCTCTCCATCAGAGCTTCAGGGAGAAAGGGTGCTTCATTTCAGTGGATAGAGCAATATTTGATGAGGGTGCACCATGCTTGGGTACATCTTTCACTCTTCGACTTGTGTTGCAGCTTGAGACAAGCTGCTATTGTATCAGATTCATTTGTTTCATGTACTTTTTGTATTCCACCTTCTATTATCCACATATATATATTTCCATTCCAAACCGGTTTTCCCTGAGGGGGTTTTATCCAGGGTCATGTTGACCAAAAATACTTGTGTGCATTTTATTCATGATTATAATTGTAAATAATCATTTAAAGTTGTAAATATCTAGGAGGTAGTGTTATTTGTTTTGAGTATATAGCATGTGCTAACATTGGGAAAATATAACACTTGCAAGGGCACCTCAAAAGGACACTTAACCATTAAAATTATGAGCAGAAAGCAATTTATTGTTTTTTGTCCTAAAACAGCAGCAAAGGACAGTCACGGAGATTGAAAATTAGATCCCAACAAGAGGTCAAAGACATACATGTTGGGCAGCCTCATAGTACCTCAGAAAATCTACACAAGCCCCATGGAATCCCAAGCTAGGATTGTTCCTCCAAAATTGTCCACTAACTAGGTCCTGCAAAGACAAATAAGAATTCCCTCAAAGGATCTCAAGTCAAAATATCATGATGAGTAAATCAAATCAATAAATGATCCACCTAAGAATGTGCATCAAAGATTTCCCTGTCAAACAAATAAGTTCTCAAAGGCATTATGTGACTTGCCAAGCTTGGATATGGGAGGGTTGACGAGGTGTCCTATTGGGTAGATATTTCCTAGGTCAAGGAGTGTTTCCCAAGTGATCCCTCTCTAATCCATGTAAAGTGGATGAAGTGGTTAAGGATCAAGACTCAAAGGACATGGGTTTCATGACATACAAGGGGTTATAGTGTCTCATTCATGGGTCTCCTTATATAGGGTGTGTGGCACCTTCGTTTGCAATGAATTTTTTCCAAGCCCGTCATTTTTTCATTCTTTGTTTCTTTCATGTTTTAAGGATGAGTTGAAGTCCACTGTCCTGGTGTGGTGTCCAGAAAATGATAGTGTCAATAAAAAATACCTTGCAGAAATGAGAAGTATGGCTCGTGATGAGACCCCCTTTCTCTTAGTTGTGCAACTAAGAGTTGTTTCCCTAGCTTGGTGGCCAGATGATGGTAATTCCATACCACTAGATACCCATGATCATGATAAGTCGGCTCGTGATGATACCTCCCAACCTCAAACTAACCCCCTAAGCATTATATCATTTATTCTTGTGCGTTCCCCCTTTTCTTACAGATAAGTGTTTCATTGCTTTCTTGGGGGATCCTTAGGTGAATCATGTGGAAGGTTTATATATAGGATTTTATCTTTTACCCAACAACAATCTCTCTAGGCCTTCATCCCCTTCTTGCCATAGAAAGAGGGACAACCCCTTCTTGGGTCAATACACCCTGAAATCCCAAGAGATAAGGAAATGGGGGGGTTTGAGTGATGAAAAGTGGTAAGTATGGTCAAGAATGGTATGATGGATCTTCAAGGGAATTCCTATTAGAAACCCCATTCCTAAGGAAGACCACTTACTAGGGCACAATGTCAACCACCAAGGTGAAACTAGGAAAAAGGCATAATGTCCAAGCATATGTCATGAAATCTAAAGCAGTCTAAGATACAACATACTCAAATGCCTCAAATATTGAAATGACACTCACCATAATACCTTACTTGTACCTCATGGAGCAAGGCTCAGTACCTCTCGAAAGCCAACTGGTGTGGTGGATTCCATCTAAAAATCTTGAACCTTTGTGGTGGTGAGAAGGGTCTACATCTGCGCAAGTGGATATTGTTGGTCATGTAGTCTCTCATCACTTCATATCTGCAACTTGAGGGCCTCGAGACATAATCTCCTTAGTTATCCCACAAAATGGGGATAACATGACCTATCCCATTGGATTCCTCTCTTCACATTGATTGTTGTGGTACCCATCACTTATAAGACTTGTTCCCCATGGACCCACTCACCCTCCTGACACCCTTATTTGGGACATATTCCATTGACTTCCTCTCCTCACACTGATCATAGTGGTACCCCTCACCCATAACCCTTTTATGCATGGACCCACCTTCCCACTTCTTGCTTTCTTAATTATCAAATGGCCACCACCCATAACCAAGAAATCCTTGCATTACAAACTGACAACAACCACAACAAGACTAACATCCCGAACATGAATTTGAAATTGCTTATGTTAATTCAAAAATTAAGTCCCCCACTTCCTTATTTGACTCCCTCTCAGTGGATTTAAAACAAAGGATAAGTCAATCCCAGGGCCCTACCTTCACACCTAGAAGGAGATGACTCTTCCCATACCATGCCATTTCATTCCAACCCCCTTCATCGTGACCTTTATCTTCCCAAAGTTGATGTGGATAAATTTGATGGCACCCACCCTACATGCTAGGTTACTCAAATAGAACATTATTTTTCCTTGCATGGCATTACAGACAATTTGAACAAACTCCATATTAGTGTCCTTTATTTGGATCCTGAACAATGGCAATGGTAGAAATGGAGTAAAAATTCACGCCCAAGGTATATTTCTTGGACCCAATTTGTGGTTGAACTCTATGAATGATTTAACACCGACACCCATCATCTGGGTCGCTTGTCCAAGATGAGACAGCCTGGTACAGTGGAAGAATATATTACCTCTTTTGAGCTCTTGACTTTCAAAAAAGACGACATGTTAGACGAATTCTTCCGTGAATGCTTTATTAGTGGCCTTAAAGATGACATATGAGCCCATGTCCCAATGGCTCACCCTTAGCCCTGTCTTGAAGCCACTCACCGAGCCAAGGAAGCACAACATGTAGTCTCTTCCCAAAACAGAAAAATCCTCATTTGTTCCTCGTCCCATCCAACCACTCCCACACCTCCTTCCTCTCCTATTAAGGTCTACAAATTAACCAAATTATAAATGGAGGAATTCCAATTGAAGGGATTTTTGTAACTGTGATGACAAATATTTTATGGGGCACAAGTGTAATGAGAAAAATATTTTTATGGCCATTTTTATGGATGTTGTTGAAGAGGAAGACGATGATTCCCATCCTAAATATATACCCCAATAAGATGATCATACTCCACCCTATAATCCCCCAGAAATTGAAATGCTTATCTCCCTGAACTCCCTCACTCGTATCTCTACTCCTCAAACCCTTAAATTAATTGGCTATATCAAGCATAGGAAATTCATCATCCTAATCAACAGTGTCAGCAACTAAAATTTATTCATCACTGCATTGCCCAAGAAACCTTGTGTTATATTTGGGTTGCCAACAATTTTCAAATCATGATTGCCAACGGTGGTTCCATGAAATGTGGTGGGCGTTGTGAAAAAGTGTGCATGAAAATTGGTCATTACCACCTAAAATCGCAAAAATTGTATATGTTTTCTATTGATATGGGTGGTTGCAACATTTTCCTCGATACTAAATGGTTGGGCACACTTGGCCCCATAACCGTGGATTTCAAAGATTTAACCATGCGCTAACAACAGGGTGGATAGCAGTATTAATTCCAAGGCATCATGGTAGGCACCCCTAAGATCATCATTTCTCACCGAATGGAAAAACTACTCAAAAAAGGTCACTCTAGCATTATTTCACAACTCCATGCCAGTCAAGTAATTGAAACCCCTTCCCCTACTATTCATCCCAGCATACAGTCTCTTCTCTCCAAACACCAATTAATTTTTACAACCCACAAGGAATCCACCCTTCCCGTGGCACACATGATCATTTCATTCCCCTTGTCCCTTTCAGTCTTCCTCCCAATGTTCGTCCTTATCATCACCCCTTTGCCCAAAATAATTAAATTGAGAAAATTGTTCAGGAATTGCTAGTGGTGAGTGTTATCCATCCTAGTATTAGCCCTTATTCTTATCTTGTTTTCATGGTGCTCAATAAATAAGGCACGTGGCATGTGTGCCCATTTTTTAAATCCCTCAACAAAATTACTATCAAGTATAAATTCCTCGTTCCTATCATTGAATACCTTTTGGAAGAGTTGAGAGGTGCTCAACTATTTACCAAAATTGATCTATGATCTGGTTACCACCAGATATGTATGGAAGAGGTTGACATCCCCAAAACTTCCTTTTGAACTCATGAGTGCCATTATGAGTTCTTGGTCGTGCCCTTCGGCCTGTGTAACGCATCCTCCACCTTTCAAAGTCTCATGAATCCTGTCTTATGTGCCTTCCTTCGTCATTTTATCTTAGTTTTCTTCAATGATATCCTCATATATATTAAAACTTTGCAAGGACATCTTGCCCATGTGGATCAAGTCTTACACTTATTGTCTTAGAACAAACTCTTCCTCAAACAATCTAAATGTTCCTTTGGAGATTCTAAAGTAGAATACCTGGGACATATTGTTGGCAAGGATGGTGTTTGTGTGGATCTTCAAAAAATCGCAGCTATGAAGGATTGGCCCTATCCTAAAACTCTTAAAATTTTGCAAGGTTTCCTAGATTTAACGGACTATTATCGCAAGTTTGTTGAAAAATATTGCAAAATTGCAGCTTCCCTCATCACTCTCCTTACAAAGAATTCTTTTAGTTGGACTCCAGCAACAGATCAATCCTTCCAAGCCTTGAAAGAAGTTATGTGCACAACTCTTGTTTTGGCAATACCTGACTTCACAAAGACTTTTTTCCTAGAAGGTGATGCTTCAGGGAAAGGCATTGGGGAAGTCCTCATGCAAGATCGCAGACCTTTGGATTTCACTACTAAAAAACTCTCTGAGAAACATTTGGAAAAATCCACCTATGAAAATGAAATGTTGTCTATTTTTCATGTAGTGGATCTCTAGAGTCTTTATTTGTTGGGGCAACATTTCCAAGTTAAAAATGATCATTGTAGCCTCAAGTATTTTTGGAAAAAATAATTTCATCCCTCGAGCAATAGAAATGGGTGACCAAGATGTTCGGTTATTATTATGAGATCATTTACAAGGGAAAAGAAAATATGGTTGTTGATTCTCTTTCAGGGAAATATGAAGATGAAGGGTCCATATTCTCCCTCTCTTTCATTGTATCAAATTGGTTACAAATTTTTTGACATGAATGGTTCCAAGATCCCAAAATTTCTCGTCTGATCCAACAATTACAACAAGATCCTCAAGCCTCTTCGAGATACTCTCGGCATAATGAGGAGCTTCGATATAAAGGTCGCATGTATTTAAAAAAATAGTCTCACCTTAAATTCATTATTCTCTTTGAACTTCATTCTTCACCAAAAGTTTGACATTTAGGCTTTCACAAAACATATGAATGGGTGAAACGTTCTTTTTTTGGGGAAAACATGAAACAATACATCCGCACCTGTGTGGTCGAATGTGATACTTGTCAATGCAATAAGGGTGAAACCGTCAAAAATATATGCACACTCCAACCTCTCCCTATTCCGCCTGTTATATGGACGGATATTTATATGGACTTCATTGTCAGATTACCCAAATTGGGTAATAAATCAGTCATCATGATTGTCTTCAATTGCCTTTCCAAATATGCTCACTTCTATGGACTCCAACACTCATTCACCACATCCACAATGGCTCATATTTTCATGGATAACATCTTCAAACTCCATGGCATGTCTCACTCTATTGTCTCCAATTGTGATCCAAATTTCACCAACAACTTTTGGCAAGAATTGTTCAAGCTACAGGGAACCCAATTGCATCTCAGCACGACCTATCATCCCTAAAATGATAGTCAAACTAACGTTAACAAGTGCTTGGAAACATATTTGAGGTGTTTCACGTCTAACAGAAAAAATCAATGGGCTCAGTGGTTACCACTCATTGAAAGATGGTACAACACATCTTACCATGCTACCACTCGCATGACTCCCTTTGAAGCAATCTATGGTCAAAATACACCTTATGTCCTCTCCTACCTACCATGTGTGTCCAAGGTTTAGGATGTCTACATCACACTTACAGTATAAGTTTCCATTATTCGTACCCTCAAAGAAAATTTGGTCATGGCTCATAATCGCATAAAGCAACAAGTAGATTAGGGTCATTTAGAATGTATATTTGTTGAAGGGGATGAGGTGTTTCTTCATTTGCAACCTTATAAGCAAACTTCACTCAAAGCCGAACATTGTCAAAAACTCGCTCCCAAGTTTTTGTTAGAAATATCATTGTCATTGATGTCAAATAAAGGGGGATACTACATATGTCCAAGATAAATATTACAAGATGAAGAATGTTGGAAATATTGTTTTTGGATTTTTTATGCTCAGTTTGGATACCTTATCTTTGAAGGAAGTTTTACTCTGAATACCTAGCTCAAATGGGAGCATAGGATATAGGGTTGAAAATATTATTCCGATACCTTTCCAATGGTATATGGAACTCCATAGGAATGAGGAGATATGAAATATTATGTCAAGATGTTCTCGCTAGAAAGTACAGGTCAACGCAGCCAATTTTACAAGTTGGACCCATAAGTGAACATAGAAACATTATAAATATAAGATAGATATGTGCATTTGAAGAGTGTCCAAGAAATAATGGAAATCATAAGAGTGCATAATATATCTAAGGTGCGCAAGAGGATATGGGGAATATTCTTAGGGTCTAAAGGTGCAAAAGAGGATTTTTCTTGGAGTTTTAAGGGTGCGCCATGAAGAACTAAGGTGTATGATGATGAAAAGTGTGTTGTTTTAAGGTTGTAATGTTGCAATCTAGAATTATGTTCTGGGAATGATGTTATGAGGTTCGCTAGGGCATGAAGACTAAATCTGACTAGGATTTGAATCTATATTTGGGGTATGAAGCAAGGAGAGGCGCTAGAGCATGAAAGTTAAGGGTATGTTGATATTGTGAAATGCATGAAGTATGAACCATGTAGGTGAAGTTAAAATTATTCTTTGTATGAAGATATTAGATTGGTACCTATACTGAGTTGGTGCTCAGCTGAGGAGATTGGTTTGTCCAGTAGGTTGGTGCCTACATAATATCTTGTTGAGTTGGTGCTCAATTGAAGAGATTGGTGTCTCTAGTATGTTGGTGCCCACACAATATCGTGTTGATTTGGTGCTCAGCTAAAGAGATTGGTGTCTCTAGTTAGTTGGTGCCTACACACTTTGTAACAACAGGTTGGTGTCTCTAGTTGGTTGGTGCCTACACGCTTTGTACCTACATATGTTTATAAAGATAGGTTTTGTGATTTTCTCCCACAAGGGTTTCCAAGTTAAACTATGTATATTGTGATTTGAGTTTACATGCATTTTTTATTTTAAAATTAATGAATACTCATTTAAAGTAAAAAGTATCTTATATTGATTCACCTCCCTCCTAGTATAATCATAAGTTCAACAATTGGTATTAGAGAAAGTTCCTTCATAAATAGTCTAACCACTAGAAGGTAGATCTCGAGAGCACACATGGTCGGTCAAGAAGGTTTCTCTGCAAAATAAGCTATGTCGTTTGATGAAAAACTATATCTTCTGGAGCATAAGGATGTGAACATATCTAATGGCCCTTGGGTTTGATATTTGGGAATTGGTCGTGACTAGTTATACAACCCCAACAAATCCACCAACAAGTGTGGTCGAGAAGAAGACTATTGAAAATAATGCACAGCCATGAATGTCATCTTGTGTGGTGTTAAGAACCAAATATCAAAATAGCATAAAAACCTCAGAATAAGTACTCAACACCTTGACAAAGAAATTCAGATAATAAGCCTCTTCGAGGGGGGAAAATCCTTATATATCATATGAATTCACAATTACAAGATGATTCCAACTGAAAATATCTATTTGGTATATATAGGAGACTAGGAAGTACAATTACAACTAATGGACCCAAGACAACATAAATAAAATAACAATACCAATGTAATATGCCCCAATTAAGGGGTAATGTTCCACGAATTATGGCTTAGCATGCCCCTCCCCTTTAGACAAGTGTTGTCCTCAACACTTGAGTAGTTTTAGATGATTTTGTATAAAAGACTCATCTTCCCACGTGGAATCTTCCGCGGGTAGTTTTTTCCACTTAATGAGATACTATGAAATTGATCTATTCCTCAGCTGGTGAATTCTTATGTCAATGATAGCTTCAGGCTGCAATATGATTTTTCCTTCCTCTTCAAGTTATAGAAATATAGTTTGAATTGGAATCTTGTCACCTATAACCTTCTTTAAGCATGAAACATGGAAAACAGGGTGTACTCGCGAAGATGCTGGCAGCTCCAATTTGTATGCCATAAATCCAATATTTTGCAACACCTTATAAGGGCCATAGTACTTCAGTGATAATTTATTATCCTTCTTATCTTGCTTGAGGGACATATGTTTGTATGGTTTTAGTCTTAAAAATACCCAATCCCCTACTTCAAAACTTATTTCACTACGATGTTGATCTGCTTGTTGTTTCATGTGATTTTGTACCATGGCCAGGTTGTCCTTTAAGAGTTGGAGAACTTCTTGTTGGTGCTCGATGTGATCTTCCACTACTTGAACCTTATATTTTTATTTTAGAGAAGAAGTGATGAATGGTGGGTGATATCCATAAAGTGTTATAAATGGTGTCATTTTTGTTGCAATATGAAAAGAAGTGTTATACCACCATTCTTCCAAGGGTAACCACTTGAACCATTGTGTTTGTTTATCAGAAACAAAGCAACAAAGGTATCTTTCCAGAGATTTTTTACTATCTCAGTTTTTTCATCATATTGAGGATGATAAGATGAGCTATGAGCCGATTGAGTACCCAAACAAGAAAATAATTATGTCCAAAAATGTCCAGTGAAGATGGGATCTTTGTCACTTACAATAATCTTTGGGCTTCCATGTAGCTTTTGAATTGTTTCATGAATGCGGTAGCAACTGTATTGGATTTGAAAGGATGAGAGTGCACAAAAGTGTGCATACTTGGTAAGTCTATCAACAATCACCGTGATGACACTCTTTCCTTCATACTTTGGTAACCCTGTGATGAAATCCATGGAAACCTCCTCCCAGTGCTGACTTGGAATGGATAAAGGTTGTAAAATACCTGGGGTCTTAACTCTTTCCACCTTATTTTGTTGGAAAACCAAACATTCTCCCACAAACCTTTGAACATCAGTTTTAAGAACATCCCAAAAAAATTCCCTCTTGACCCTGTGATAGGTTTTCAAAAATCTTGAGTGCCCTCCTACCGTAGAGGTGTGCAATTCAAAAAATACCTTTTGTTTAAGTTGGGAGTTCTTACATAAATATAAGCGATCTTTGTACCATAGTGAATTATTTTTCCATGTAAATATATTGGATGCACTGGAATCTTGTTGCAACCTTTGAATGAGAGTCCACATTTCTTTGTCATTCTTCCATTCATCCATTGATTCTGTTATCCAATTAGGTTGGATGATAGAAATAGCAAAGAGAAATGTCTCAACATCTTCGTCCTTTCTTGAGAGTGCATCGGCCACAACATTTTGCTTCCCCTTTTTGTAAATGATTTCAAAGTCATAACCCAACATCTTGGTCACCCATTTTTGTTGCTCTTCTGAACACAATCTTTGTTCCAAGAAGTATTTAAGATTGTCATTATCGGTTTTGAGCTTGAAGTGCCTACCTATTAGGTAAGGGCACCATTGCTTCAATGCATGTAGTATTTCCATCATTTCCTTCTCATAAATGGGTTTGTGTAAGTCATTTCCCTTGAGTACCATTACCACTAGTGCAGAGTAAGAACTTTGGCTAGGTCTAATAATGTCATCCTCTAACATTTCTTCAACCATACACTCAATTTCACTATTTTGGGCATAAGGGTATATGTAAGGCCTTATGTTAGGAGGAGCACTTCCAGGAATTAAGTGAATAGCATGATCATGATTGCAAGTGGGTGGAAAACCTCCAGGAATATATTCAAAAACTTTGGAATGCTTATCAATGATCCCTTTGAGATCTAGGGGAATGGATGGCTTAGATGTTTGAACATATAGTGAGCATAGTTGTACAATTACACCTCGATTCCCATTTTTCAATCATTTTGTCATGCCATTAGAGCTTACCACCTCACTGGTTTTCCCTGTGATACCCTTTAACTCGAATTCTTTTCCTTCCAATAAAAAGTTCTTGAAAATTAAAATCCATGGTTCCCAATTATTGTAACCATTGGACCCCTAGTACGACATCAGCACCACCCATGGGTATAGCAATCATTGGACTATTCATTACATATTCCCCCATAGCAAGATTGATCTTATGGCATTTTCCTGAGCAATTGATAGTTCATCCATTTGCAATCATTACTTGAAACTCTAGCGCTGGATATATAAATCAATTGAGAGCTTTGGTTAATTTGCAATGAATGAAAATATGAGTACTACCAGAATCAATTAGCAGTATTACCTTTTTATTTTTGATATATCCTTCGATCTTGAGGGTTTGAGGAGTGTTAATTCCAACCAATGCATGACATGATACGGTGGGAGTCTTCTCTTCAGAAGAAAATTCTTCTACATATTCATCTTCAGATAGTTCTTGTTCTTGTTCTTGTTCTCCTTTCTCTTCATAATCTATGTAGAATAATTTATTCTCACCACACTTATGTCCCTTACTGTACTTGTTGTCACAATTAAAACATAAACCTTTTGTTTTTCTTTCCTCCAATCGTTGAGGTGTTAACCTTGTAGGTTGAGGTGGTTTAGAAGAAGGAACATTATTCCCTCGATAGATGCTAGGGGTGGTCCTTCTAGTAGCCATAGCCAGTTTTTTACTTTCAACATTTCTCGCCACCTTGAACACATTTTCCAATGATTTGGGTTCCTAAAGAAGAACCTCGTGTTGAATGTTATCCTTCAAATTTCCTATGAAGACATCAATCAAGTGTTCATATGGAATATCTATTACCTTTATATTCAATCTTTGGAAGTTCTCAATGTGCTCCACAACTGAACCCCTTTGCTTGAGATTTATCAATTAGCTGAAGAAGGTATTGCTTCTTGTATCCCCATAGTTGGTTGGTATTTCTTCCGTGAAAATTGTCCAAGTGACAAGTGATTTGCGAGAAAAAATTCATCAATACCACACAGAATGATTAGGTTCTAAATATAAGGACACAATTCATACCTTTTTGTTTGAGGAACATCATGTAGATCAAAGAAATGCTCCATCTGGTGTATCCATGTGATTGGATCCTTGCCACCAAACGTCCTGATATCGATCTTAGGAAAGTGGTTGGTCTTCAACCCAAAGCTGGAGTTCATTCGATCTTGATTCATCTTCCTTGCATCCTCATCATGAATTTCATGGGATACATTGTCACTTTTAGGTGGCCTCTATGTTAGCAATTTTTACAACCCTGCCATCATCTCCTCTTTTAATCCATTTATCTTAGTATCCATCATCACTTCCAGCTTAGATTCAATTGAATCCATCATCCTTTGTAGGTTATCTTTTGTTATTGCCTTCTTTTATAAATCATCTATGTCCTTGAACATTTCTTCACCTTCATCAAGAGTCCAAGTAGAACTGTCAAGAGTCCAAGTAGGACTGTCTGAGGGATTATTTGGTGTAGAATTTTTTTTTGGCAGCATGTTGGCCAAGTATCATTGTAAGGTAGGAATTCCTAATTGGCTTAAGTAGAGGCCCTCGCAGACAAGGGAGTGTCAGGTTCTATAGCTCTTTGATATACGTGCAGGGTCCAACAATAGTACTCGGACCAATATCTCAAGGCACTAACTAAGGAGGCTTAACCATGCCCTTAGTCATACTATCCAACTGCAGGTACTAGAGAGTGATCTCCCTGAGTGATGTTCTCGGTGTACTATAGAAACAAGACGGCCAAATGGTTTACTCAATTTGTCTCAGGATTTTAGGGGGTCTCCCGATATACGTCAAGTACATGGGAGATCAAATCCATAGTAGTTTTGTCTAATGTGCAACCGTTCAAAATGGGCCTTCCGATATACTCTAGGTACATGGAAAAACCACACAGTCCATGAGTTCTAGCACTGACAAGTAACGATAGCTTCTACATTTAAAGTCGTAGGAATATGTATGTACCTAAAAAACCCTAATAGTCTCCCAAATTTATGTGATACTCCTTTTATCGCACTTTATTCCACTCTTTAAATCACCCCAATTGGATCTTCTAGTCAAAAGATATGCAAAGTTCCAAAAAAAACACCTTGTAAACCCTGATTTAGAGATTGTTCTGCTAGTTGACCTTTCTTTTGTTGTAGCTCTGTAATTTCGGCCCTTCTAAGTCTAAAATTTCTACCTGTGGTAACCTGATTTGTCTTCTTTCCAACCCCATAGGTTAGACCAAGATTGGATTCTCCAATAGAATTTTACGATAACTTTCCCAAGATGCGTTTATTTTTTCCCTTTTAGGAAAACAAATTTGTACGGACTGCCACGTGTCACTATCTTCGATTCAGAACTTGAAATTTGTACCAGTACAACTTTGGTCCATACCCTAACTAATGAAATAGGTTTCACTCAATTTGGAGTTTTGTAGCTTCAAATATAGCAGGTTTTCCAAGAACACTTGTTTTAGACTGAAATTTGGACTAGCCAAAAATCTTAATTTCCTCAAGGAATAACTTTCAGAGTACAATGAATCAAGGGCTTAAATTTATACACAAGATACTTCATTATTTCTTCTTCATACTGTCAAAATTTTAGAACCTAAAACCAAGCCGAAAAAAATTGGGAGCGAAAATTCCAAGAAGACTTGTTTCAAACTAGTTTCAGGACTAGTCAAAAACCCTAACTTGAACAGAATGTATCTCCAAAAATATAATGAACCAAGATCTGAAATTTCGACCCAAGTTATCTCTATATATCTCCTCTATGCCATAGAAATTTCAGATCTTCAAACCTTCCAGAAACAAAGTTGTAGCGAAAATTCCATGAAGAGTTGTGTTGAAGTCAATCCTAAGGATTTTCTAGCTCTGAAACCAAATGTTAAGAACCAGATATCAAAATAGCATAAAAATCTCAGAATAAGTATTCAACGTCTTGAAAAAGAGAGAAATTCAGATAATAAGTCTCTTGAGGGGAAAACCTCCTTATACATCATATGAATTCACAATTATAAGATGATTCCAACTAAAAAGATCTCTTTGGTATATATACGAGACTAAGAGGTAAAATTACAACTAATATACCCAGACCGACATAAACAAAATAACAATACTAATGTAATATGCCCCAATTAAGGGGTAATGTGCCACGAATTAGGGCTTAACATGTGGTCTATCAGAATCGAAGTTTGTCAAGGTGATGCATTGTAGATTGGCAAAAGAAATTTGGGAAAAGCTTCAAAATATCTATGAAGGCGATGACAAGGTTAAGAAGGCAAAGCTTCAAACTCATATAAGATAGTTTGAGAGCCTGAAAGTAAAAAATGAAGAGAATGTTGCAGCCTATATTCTCCATGTTGATGAAATTATCAACATCATTAGAGGACTTGGTGAAAAGGTTGAAGCACTGATTATTGTATAAAAGGTGTTAAGGTCACTCCCCTTAAGATTTGATGTCAAAGTTTCTACCATTGAAGAAATGAAGGATCTTGATTCATTAACAATGGATGAATTGCATGGGATTCTCACTGCATATAAGATGAGGATAGAAAAACAAAATCCAACACTCAAGGAAACAACTTTAAAAGCATCAAAGAAGACAAAAGAACACAAATCATGTGATTGTTCCAATCATGAATCAGATACAGAAAAAGCATAATTCATGAAAAAACTAAAAGAGGATATGGCAAATACAAAGATAAGCTACCCTTCAAATATTTCAAATGTTGTAAAGTATGACATTTTGTTGTTAAATGTCCATATGTGAAAAGAGAAGACAATGATGATAGAGACAGTAATGAAGAAGAAGAACATAACAACAAAAGCAAACCCTATAAACACAAAAGAGGAAAATATACTAAGAAAAGTTTTTAAATAAAGTAATGGATATATTTTTTATATTAACAAAGATGAATTCATCTTCATGGCCATGGATACAAAGTCTAATAATACAGAAAATGAAGACAATTAGGAAGAAATATCATATTCATAAGAAGAAAACATTGATGGGGAAGTGAATCATGAAGCAAAACCCGTAAGTGTCTTAGAAGAAATAGACAGGCTCAAGGGAATGAATAAAAAGCAGAAAGAGCAATTGCAGAAATATGAAAAGAAGAATTACGATATTGATGAAACAAAAAAAACAGCTATCATCTTGAAGACTCAACTAGAAGAGGAAAAAATGATAGAAGAAGTGGTGAGAAGTCAGTGAAAAGAAAATGAAAAAAATTGTGATAAGCTAGAGGCTGAATTTGTTTCCTTAAGAAAATAACTAGGGAAAACAATTGATTAGTTGAGTAAAAACTTGAAGTTTGGAAAAAGTATTGAAATCTTAGATAATATTCTTAGTTACCAAAGGTCACCATTCATCAAAACATGTCTTGGATACAACCAAAAAACAAGACCCCAAAGGGTGATGCAAGCACTAAAGGTCACAAAGCCATCAGAAAAAAGAAATGAAAAAAACCTTAAATGTTATGCTAATATTCTCAAAAGATCTATCAACAATGAAAGCAACGGGAGGAAAGGAAATGATGACCAACAGAAACATGATTCTTCTCACAAGAACAACAAGAATGAGTTTAGAAGAGTTGTTCCACCAAGAAGGTCTTTCACAACCCTGTACCAAAATCTATTTCTTGGCTATTGTTTTTCTTGCAATAATTTTGGTCATAAAACACTAGATTGTAGAGCATATGCAAGAAGTAACTATGTGAGAGATAGAAATAGAGGTTCTTATCAAACCTCAAAGAATGATTATGTGAGCAACAAAGCCAAAAATTATTATCGATTTGATGATAGAAACTACAATTCATTTGCTCTCCTACTTGATTACAATATTGAATGTTATAAGTGCAATAAATATGGGCACATAGCACGTCACTATAGAAGTAGCATAATAAAGTCTCCTAAACAAAAGAGGGAAGAGGATATTCTTACCAAACATAAAGAAGAATACACAAAGGTGTGGAAAAGCAAGAAGAACCAAAGAAGAAATAATTTGGACTTGCAATGTATGCTCAAGACAAAGGAAGCCAATGGTACATTGATAGTGGATGTTCAAAACACATGACATGGGATCATAACAAAATTCTCACCCTAAAGGAAGAAAAA
>ML781617.1:1203311-1238520 GCA_009831015.1 Picea engelmannii | reverse complement strand
AAAGGTATCATAAGGGATCTTATTGGATTTAATAATCATGACCTTAGTCTTATCAGTATTAACAGTCATACCCATATTGGAGCAAAAATCCTTGAGGATTCTTAGTTGGTTTTCAAGATCATTGGGACTCCTTGCCATAAGAACGATATCATCGGCATAAAGAAGAAGATTGATGACTATACCAGTGAGAGCAGGGCCGACACAACCTGTTTTTTCCAACCATTCTTCTAGCTTATCAATGTATATGCCAAAAAGGGTAGGGGACAAGGGACAACCTTGTTTGACTCCGATATTGCAGTTAATCTCTTTTGACCATCCATCAGTGTTTTTAAACTTAGCAATAACGTTCTCAGACATACTTATTGCAGCAACCCTCAACTTGAGAGGCACTTTTATCTCTTCCAACCTATTCCAAAGGTTTTTCCTAGGAACCACGTCAAACGCTTTTCTAAAGTCAACAAAACAACAAAAAAGATTGGTTTTAGTATTGCGGAACTCCTCTGCAATGATCATAAAGGTTACAAGATGGTCCACAGTTGAATGATATCTCCTAAACCCACCCTGGCCTTTAGCTCTTTTATTGTGACTTTCTAGCCAAATGTTAATCTTCTTTTCCAAAATAATTCCATAAAACTTGGCTAAAATCGGGCTAATCATAATGGTCCTATAATTAGAGGGAATGTTTTTATCCCCATTTTTAAAAATAGGAGCAATGAGGCTTTGCATCTAGGGTTTAGGGAAGCCCTACTTGACTGCTAAATTGAAGAGCTTGTGTATGTGAGGGATAAGGATTGGCCCTCCGATTTTAAAAAAGTTCAGCTTGGTAGCCTTCAATGTCCTTAGCTTTCCCATTTGCAAGCCGCTTAACCCCGAGCTCTATGTCATCTAAAGAAAAAACTTCTTCCTTTATAGGAACAATTTATACATATTTGTTAATTAAGTTCTTTATTATATCAACCTAATAATTAATACATCAACATAAAAATTAAATTATAATTTAAACCATTCAATGGGTATTTGAAACAATAATAACCATTTATAATAAATCTTTTAAGGATGAATGTTTTATAAAATAGTATACAATAATCACAAAAAATAAATTATAATTTAAACCATTAAATGGATATTGAAAATAATAATAACAATTTATAATAAATATTTTAAGGATGAATGTTTTATAAAGGAGTATGCAATAATCACAAAATATTTATACATATTTTTTAATTAAGTTCTCTATTACATCAACGTAATAATTAATGCATCAACATAAAAATTTAATTATAATTTAAACCATTGACGGTTATGTCTCTTATCATTTTTTTATTTTTATTTTTGTCTTTCTTATCATTTTACAATGAATCACGAATCACGATAAAAATGAATTGATAAAAACAATATATAAATATAAATAAAGAGAGAATAAGCATGCGAAGGTACGAACAAGTTTGCCAAGGTACGAATGACAAATATATTGTAGATGCTCATGACATGGCATGGCATGAGTCCTTCAATGCATGTAGATGCCCATTGTATCTTTAAAATGCCTTTGAAACAAATTGGCTCCATCTCATATTTGAAATTAGCAAATCCCCCTTAGCTACTCGGAGCAGATCAATGGAAATGATCAAAATAAATAATTTAATATAGATCAATCTTAATAGTTTAATATAATTTAATAATAGTATTTGATTTAATAATATTTGAATAAACATGATGCATCAACCATAGCCAAAAAAACAACATGGTGAGAGTAAAATCAACCACTTGTTGGCATTAAAGAATATTCCAAGTGTGGACCAATAATCAACTAGCTAAAATGTGAATGAAGAGAGATTATTTGCAAATATATTATCATTGTAAGCCTAAAAAGACCAAGATAAGGTGCATGTTATTATATATTTCTTTCAGTGCAATGCATATGAAGAAATCTCAAACAATAATTATCCCTGTTGTAGCCACAATGGCAGATTCCCCAATGAAGTTGAAATATAGAATGATGAATGCATGCACGAACTTATAGCAAAAGATAGTGAGATGCATTTAACCTGAACTTTCTTATCCTATAAATTGGAAGAACATAATGATGGAGTCACTCCAAACCTCGGGTCTCCATGGCGGAGCCCCATCAACCATGATTCAGAGGGAGCCCTAATGGGTCGTCCCAAGCATCGTTGGAATGCAACAAAGAATGCATAGAAAAGAAAAATGACAGATCACTAATTTCAAATCCCAATACCAGCTCACAAACTTGCTCTCTCAAGAAACCTCTCGTTGCGGAAATAAACACGACCAATACCACCTTCTACCAGTTCGGCCATTCCATCGGATGAAATCCCTCACAGTCATTGTCACCGAGTTGAACGTGGGCATGAGCAGGCTGACAATTTTCCTTCGAAGTGTTGGAAATAGTAATTACAAGTCGGTGAGCTTTACATCTCTACCGATTTGTCAGTAAGTTAGTCAATAGTCAGTCTGCAAATACAAATTCTCAAGTTTACTCAAACTCAGTTTTGTCAATCGACAAGTAGGGGAGTTATTTAATGAAGCCGATCTTAATCTTTCTTGATTCCAGTTAAGTAGATAAAAGCCAATCAAATTTATTGTTGTATTTATTGTTGAGTCAGTTCTTACTTCTACAGAAGTCTCAATTTCATCTTTATAAGTCCGAGTCTTTAGTTAGTCGTTACAGTAGAAAAACAGAGTGTGTTAACTGACAGGAAGAGCAACAACAACTGAAGGTAGTCAAAGAAGTATGAGAGCACAAGCTCTATGAGTGTTTTTGTAAGTTGCAGAAATAGTCCATAAGTTGTTGGAGCAGAAGCTCATTAAGTCATTGTATTCTATATTAGCACGTAATGCTGAAGTTATTAATATCAAGTATTTTGTGTTTTGACAAGTTCTGTTGTATTTTTGAGTTTATATAATAAGTATAGCACTGTGTTGTTTATGTGAGAAGAAATCATTTCATCAAGTGTTTTATCACAACGCACAGTATATCAAGTAGTTTTCCCACTGTGTGATAAGTCCTAAGAGTTTAGTGACAAAGTTTGTGGTGCATAGTATTTTGTAACTTTGTTGCATAGAGTAATTATGTGCGTTGTAGATCCAAGATTTGGTATCAAAGCAAGTGGATTAGAGCAGAGTTTATCAGAACAAGTTTCAAGAGAAACAACTCTATTGTAAACTGAAATATGGCTTCTACTTAAAATCTGCAACCTCCCACTTTTACAGGCAAGAATTATGAGTTATGGTCCTTGACCATGAACGTGTTATTTTGGGGTCAAGATGTATGGGAGATAGTAGAGAATGGCTATGTTGAACCAACAGACCAGAGAGCATACAATGCCCTCACACAAGCTGAGAATGATGTTTTGAAAGATCAAAGGAAGAAGGATGGAAATATGATGTTTTAAATACACCAAGCCATGCATGAGAGCATGCTCCTAAGAGTTGGATTAAAAAAGCAAGTAGAGGAGGCATGGGACATATTACAAACTTCTTACCAAGGTATGGACAAAGTCAAGACTTTAAAACTACAAATTCTTAGAAGAGATTTTGAAACTTTGTCAATGAAAGATACATATTAAGTGGATTCATTTTACACCCATGTTATTGGCTTGATAAATCAGATTAAGTCTCATGGTGAAACCATAGAAGAAATAAAAGTTGTTGAGAAGGTACAAGTAGAATTCTTCCTCCTAATTTTGATACCCTTGTTGTGACTTTGGAAGAAAGAAAAGAGATGAGTCAATTTAGTCTAGATGAACTGCAAGCTTCCCTCATTAATCATGAACACATATTAAATAGGTCAAATATGTCATTAGAGATTTCATTTTCCACACTGTCATCAATAAGTCATGGAAGATGAAGGGGGAGAGCTAAATCTAGAGGCAGAGGAAGAATTTCTTTCATAGGTGGATGCAATAGCAGTCCTAGAAACACTGGTGGAAGAGGTCAAGACCCAAATACTAGTCATCTAGGTAGTCAAAGGACTAAAAAATCAAAGATTCAATGCCATTACTGTAAAAAGTATGGACATTATGCATATGAGTGTAGGAAGAGACAATATAATGAGAACAAGCAAGGTCAAAATCAGTCACACAATGCAAATGGTTCCTCCATTCCCATGGTTATGGCACACGTTGAGGCAATGACCATAGTGTCCCTAGCTGAATGCAATGTTGCTCCAGAAATTCTATGTGACACGTGGTATCTAGATTCAAGTTGTAGTAATCACATGACAAGAAACATAGAATTGATTTCTAGTTTGGATAAGTCAGTCCAAACTAAAGTTACACTTGGAACAAATATCCAAGTCACTACCTTAGGCAAAGGAAGTATTAACATTTTAACTAAACAATGAGAAAAAAAAGTTATGGATGATGTATATTATGTTTCTGGTCTGAAGCATAATTTGATGAGCACATGACAGTTGTTACATAAAGGATACATAATCTACATTGAAGATAATCACCGTGTGATTGTGCACAGATATTTGAGCAATCAACTTATTGCAAGAATTCAAATGAAAAGTAACAAAATGTTCCCATTGACATTAAATCCAACCAAGAAGAAAAATACACCGCTAGTTGTTGGTAAAGGAAAATATGTGTAGTTTGACACTGCAACCAAAGAAAAAAGAGAAGCAGTAAGTGCGCATAGTTCCAAAAATAGTGTGCGCAGTATTAAGAAAGTAGAAAGTGATGCAGAAATGCATGCAACATTCCAATCTCAATATTCCTAGCTATGACATTTCATATTTGGACATTTGAACTTTGGAGGCCTGAAGCTGCTACACACAAAGGATATGGTAAAAGGTTTTCCATTGATTGAAAAACCAGTAAGAATATGTGAAGGTTATATTTTTGGAAAGAAACATAGAGAATCATTTCCAATTGGAAAGTCATATAGAGAAAAAGCTCCATTGGAAATAGTACATTCAAACATTTGTGGACCAATGCAAACTCCATCTATAGGAGGAAGTACATATTTTCTGACATTTATTGACTATTTCTCAAGAAAGACATGAATTTATTTTCTAAAACATAAATCCGATGCATTGGGTTGTTTTCAACAGTTTAAATCACTTGTGGAGACGCATAATGGTTATTACATCAAGTGTATCAGAACTAATAGAGGAGGTGAATACATTTCAAGAGAATTTTAGAACTTTTGTAAATTTCATGGCATATAAAAGCAATTTACCGCACAGTATATACCATAACAGAATGGTGTCGCAGAAAGAAAGAACATAACCATCATGGATATGGCCCGCAGTATGTTGGAAATCAACCATTTGTGAAATTAGTGGTTGGCCGAGGCTGTAGAAACTGCAGTATACATCATGAACAAATGTTCGACATAGAGTGTTTAAAACAAAGTTACTCAAGAAGCTTGGACAAGTATGAAGAATAATGTGCCGCACTTAAAAGTTTTTGGTTGTGTCGCATACGCACATGTTCCATATGAGATGAGAAATAAGATATAAAACAAAGGACATAAATGTGTATTTGTTTTGTATTCTAAATATACAAAAGGATACAAGCTTTATGACCCTGTCGCAAGAAATGTCATAATCAATCACGATGTTTAGTTCATGGAGAATGAAGCATGGGATGTGTTGAGGGGTCCTAAATCCCTTTAACTCAACAGTAGGAACCAAACCTGCCATCGAGGCCCAATCAAACTATGCAACATTTGATAGTGGAATGGTTCTCTATATCTTGTGATTCGACCAATTAATCAATGGGATTTACGTAGTGATTTACAGGATTTCTTCTCGTGAAAAATCCTCCTTCAGTTTGAATGTTCTCTTTTTTGTATTTTCTCTTCTAGGTGGGTCTGATAAAAGTTAGGTGTTGGTATAAACCAGCTGGGTAAAATAAAAGGTGGATAAATTAACTACTGAAGAAGGATGAGCTCAAGATAACCCTCATGCTCAAGCATGAAGAAAATATTTTCACACCTATGAAAAGCCTAGTACTAATACATCAACTTGCTGGTATTTCAATTATTGATCGAGATACAATTATCGAAACAAAACATACATGCAATAAAATGATGGCAAGAAAATTAGTTTCCTTAGCTATAATCACTAATCAGACATTAACACAATGATTTTATTTCCATCATTAGAGATAAGAACTATACAAATATTGAATCAACTAACATATCAATAGATTCATAAACTCTTACTCATTACAACATCCATTCATGAGATAAATCTAGAAGTAATTCCTCCTTATGATCCAATCACACATGCCTTTGATGTAAAATATAATTTTTTTGTCTCCAGTCCTAAACAAAACTTATCAATTAAGGTAGTTTTGAAATAGTTCTTTACAATTCCAAAATGAGGGTCTTTGCCAAAACCATTGACCTCTTCTAAAAGGTCGACCCTCTTCTTTATAACAAATTATAACTAAAAATAACTATCAAAAGTGCAAGCTAAGTAAAACAAAACATCACCACATGGTGCTTCCATCTCTCTGTCTTCTAAGAGTCATCAAATGGTTTCACTTAAGTGGATGACTCTTCTCATACTCTAACCATTTGACGAAGAGTTCCTTGCATGTGTTGGCATATGAGAATCTGTGTTGGTCCATCGGGACCGAAAGGATCTCCTTTATCTCCACTGCCCATGCCCGATACTTGACTACTTTAACACTTAACTATTGTAATATTGTTCAAGACTTGATCGAGTGCTCCATGAACTGTTGTACTTGACCCAGTGCCATGTTTTCCACCTTTTCTATCTCTGTAGTTCACAATGAGTTTTGTTTTACATGTTGTTTGACTATGTCATGCAAGTCAACAAAGTCCTCAAGTGAGCCAAATTTTGGGAGATTGATGTCTCTCATCACTCGATTGATCTTGGTCCATCTTCTTTCATAATCAACCCATTTTTCTTGAATATTCCGCTGAAGTTCTTGCACGATATTCACCCAGTATTCAACCAAATTCCTTATATGGTCGATGCTGCTATCCCTTAGCACCCGAATGCCATGCTCTTCAGTGTCTTGTCCCTTTTGAATCGCACTGATGTAATCAATTATTTCCAACGGTTGGTGGGCCTTCTCATACCATCTTTGCATGTATTTTCACATTGCTAGTGCCATAAGGGTTTCTTCTTCGAAGTTGGCTATCCCTACAATGAAAAGGTGCCACTCACTCATGAATTTACTGTAGGCATCTTGGAATTTGCTTATCAAAAATACCATGGCCTATGTGGAGTCCTGATAGTATTTCTCCAAATGGTGCAGATTCTCCAACTACTTTAGCGCAGTGGCCAACTCCTCTTCATCTTTCCTTGCTCTATATAGGGTGGAATATGTGATTGTAATTCCTTTGCCGATAAGCTCAGATGTCTTGGCATGCTCAGTGTTGATCGATTTATCCTCTGTGGTGATGAGGATGAAACTATCCAAAGTAAGCCTCCTTTTCTTGGTGGTTCTCTTCATGATGGATTTACTCTTTCATTCGTAGGGGATTTCTTGTATATCGATGACCTCATCCATAGGTTTAGTGATTTGTTTCTCTACCCAAGTAAGAGTGTTTCCCAAGCTCCCAACGATGTATATCTGTTCAAGACTGGGTTCCTGAACCTCTTTTGTATGTCCTGAAGGCTCTACCTCTGGTTTTTTCTCATAAAGGGGTAAAGTAATGGCCAAAATTGAGGAATTAGGGGTAGGTTCAGTACTTACATGGTAATCAAATGTCGATATGTCGATTTCATGTTGTGGAATTTCTTCCCCTTGTTCGCCCGATCCTAGCTCATCCATCAATCTTTCCATTGGGGTTCGCAGTATGTCGAGTGGATAAACATCCAAGGGACTTTCTACCTCATGCTCGTTCTATGAATGACTCTAACTTGGAGCATTGGGACCCGAGGTGGATGCTTTCTCAGGTTCTTTCTCCTTTGTGATTTACACCAGAGTCACCAGGGAAATCTCCAAACTCTCCTCATCATCATAGATAGTTATTAAATCATACAAGGGGTTCGATACACTAGTCCTCCGTAGTTTCCTTGATATCTTAGGCTAGGTTGAAATTCCCCCTGGTGATCCAATCTGTGGTGGTGGAATTTTAGGGTTTTTGGGCTCAATGATTCCTTCAAGTTCTATCGGCTCTGCGCCAATTGGCTCTCCTTTGCTTGCGATTGGGTTATCGACAGGAACCCTTATCATCTCTACACGATACAGGTCATTCTGCAGCTGATGAATGACTCTCTGTGCCTCTGCCATCAAGAGAAATCCCCTTGTCTATGCCTCTAGTGTCAAGAGAAATCCCCTTTTTTGTGCCTCTGTTGTCTCTACCACTCTGATTTCTTCCCTGACTCTGAGGGCCTCTTGAGCTAACTGCTCTATCATTTCCACCTATTCGTTCATGCTCATGGCCTTGAGCTTGGTCATGTTTGGGTTGGACATCCTTTATACCACCTCATCCTGATCCTAGGAAATCTCTATGAATATTTCATCCTCAAACTTATCACGAGCTTACGACCAACAAGATGATACTTGTGAAGCATGTTGGAGGACCAGGCCTTTAGTTTCGTGCTTGCAGAATCGGCCTGTCGAGAAAATCAATTCAAGTTGGCTTAGCCCCTCCAGTTTGTCTTGAGAAGTATCTTTCGCCAAATAAAACCCGTAGGGTATGAAATCTTGTTTCTTGTCTTTAACCAAGGTGGCGTTACAACCCTGCAGGATGGTCTGATAACAGATTTCTCCCACAATGAGTCGGTCTGGGAAATGAGAATGTAGAAGATGTGGTGCTCCGGTGGCCCTGAACAACCCGATGTAGGTTGAGTGTTTGTCCAAGTACCAATTGCCTACCTTGGCTATCATTTTCTTGGCTGTCCCTGATATCCTTGGGAATTCCTTATTAAAAATAATAAAATAAATGCGAGAGATGAATTCATCGCAGATGAGTGCATAAGATTTCTTGTATCTGTTCTCCCATAATATGCTAAAGTAGACGTGGATCGGGAGGTCTGCAACATGCCAGCTTAGATTCATGCCGATGAAGTCGTTCCTTGCACACATGACATCGAGCAGGTATGAGGCCATGTAGAAAGTTGGTGCCTCTCCTTCCTTCGGTGTCTGAGCCTGCTATACACATATTCTTAATTATTTCGAGATTATCGCTCCCTAGTTGAAGCTTCTCCCGATGATTGCAACTGTGTATGTCAAAGGCATCCACGCTTCCGAAAACTTGGAGTAGTCCTTCTCTCCATATAATTGACAATTGAGAGCCATCAAATAGATGTATGGCTCCCTCAGATTAATCGTTCCATACCATCCATTGCTCTGGTTAGTGAATTTATTTTCCTCCCTCCACCTTGAGTCCATCAATCGGTTGGTGTCATGGAACTCATAAAATTTTACCACGAAGTCTGTGTTGAGCCACTCCTCTCGGTCCCTGAGCTTATAGTACTTCTAGACTTATGTTAGGAGGAAACATATGAAACATCCGCCATTCTCATCGTTGATCAATCATTTACACCCATTCATGTGGTTGATGAGCCACTTCAAAACCTCTATTCAGAGGAAAGTTGGGGTTCTACTTGCCACCATGTGTAAATACGATCTTCAGATGTTCGAGAACACCTGGTCATCGAGTGTCCTTATGTCTGTATCATTGTGTGGGATATATTCTGGGTATTCTTCTCGGTTGATCCTATTAAAGAGATCCCCCCATGGTGGGAGCATTACTTTGGACCCAATGCTTGCTTTAGTATCACTGAAGGCTAGAGGCTAGGAAAAAGATTTCTTTGTCGAGGTTTTGATGAAAGGCTCTGCCCTGGTAGCGTACTCCAATTGCCTCGCGGTCCTCAGAGAAGAAACTTTGCCTGTCTTGACTTCTTTTAGCTTTGGTTCTCTCAACGAGCGTCTGGTGGTTGGCTTTCTCACCGACATCTTACCTCTAAATCTTGTTAAACATGGTTTTGATTAAAAGGGTCAGTACAATCTCAAGTTTCTCACTTTTCTCCTTTGGATGCTCTGGAATTCAAATTACCTGTAGAATGAATTTGTTCAAAATGGTTCTAGATATTTAAATAGGGATTATCTTACCGTGTCTCATAGGCAATTCAATTCATGTTATGAGTGAAATTTCAAAAAATATGCCTCCAGATCTTCAAAGGTTTTTAAACTTAAATTCATCATGGGTTGATAGAAGAGGCGCAGGTGGTAATGTGGTCTATTAATGATTTCAAAATGTTGTTGTCTAATCGACGCATAGGGTATAAACTAATGCAGGATCAGGCATTAACTAGTTCCTTGAATGTCCAAAATCTAATCGTATCTAATGCCGCAAACGTCCCATCATTCCGCTCTTTCAATTGGTGGATCAGGGGTTGGGATTATGCTATGAACATTTTCGTTGATATCCTCCTGCAAAATATCTGACGTCGATCGATCTTACTGTACATCGCTGATGTGGAAAATCTTACTTGGAGGTGTGACTAGGACCCAGGGAACCATAAATATGACTCGGGTTAAAACTAGACAGCATGACCCCTTTACTTGGTAAATACACGTGGAATTCGAGACCAGTGACTTCATTCTCTTGTGTTAATCGACGTTAGGAATTTCTTTAATCCATATGTTCAAAAACCAAGTCCTAACTTGCCGATGCCGAAAAAGTGTCTAGGATCGATGATCGACGATAAACTTACCCAAGTTCTCTCAAATCATCTCCCTCAAAAACTTCTCGATGCCAAAAATGCATTGGGGATCAGCGATAGCTTTATTGTGGTTGAAATGTTCATTGTGATCCTTCTGGATTTTCCTTGATCTCGATAAATCACATCGGGCATCGCCTATCGACGATTTCTTTACGTCCTTTGTTAACGTCTGTCTTTCTCGTATTTCACCGATGTGGAAGGGGATTGGCTATCTCTCAAACCTTTATGTGAATAACTTACTGAAACCAAGACCTCCTTTTGTCGATGCCAATGAGGATCGGTGCTCGATGATTGTTGTTTCTTGTGTGGTTCCTTTACTTACTTGAATTCTTTCCGATGCCAAACCTGGGTGCATTAGGGGCAGTGTTTAGCTGTCGATTCTTTATTCGGGTGTTGAGGTCCTTTAGACACGAGGTTTCACAAGTTCAAAGAAAACTAACTAGGTGATAAGAGACATGAAAAAAAACAGAGATAAACCACTTCCCAAGATGAAATCGAGTTAGACAGTGAAGAAAACAAGTGGTACCCAAAAAGTGATAAAATGCGATAAGGCTCTTAGGGTGTATTGAGTGCTCAACAAATGGTGACTTAATGGGAAAAAGTAGAATCTATGTTCCTTCCCCAGGCTAAGTTGATGCAGAAGTTGGTTAAGAATTAACTAGTTTTTTATCAGAGCCTGTTCTATCCTTGCATTTGAAATTCCCTAGTTTGTGAATTCGGGCCTGCCTCTGGGATTTCAACCTTTATTCCACCTTTTTTTCCTTTAACCATGACCCATGTACTCTTTTTACAAGAGACGATTAAATTATTCACTGGAACCAGGCCTTTTAGTTCTCATCATTCACTTGCTACGGTGTTTCTCCGCTGCCAACGATCATCCATAGCCCCGATGGAGTCACCCCGATGTCACAGACCTTGCTTAACTTCCAGCGAGCATCCATAGCCCCAATGAAGTTATCTGCATACCCTTTCTTTGCACTCATTTGATATAATTGATTTTATTTCGGCAAGAATTCCCTGAGCGAGTGGGAGAGGAGGACATCTATTATTTGCAAAATGGGATGGTTAAGGTGAATTTTTGCTAGCTCTATCTTGAGGTACATGTGGTCCTTTCCAACTGACCATATTTCCCTTTAGGTTTTACCAGACCACCAGGAGGACACTTCATCACTTTTCCAAGGTTGTTTATTTGCACAGGTTAGATACAAAACTCCTTCAAAACAACCACAATTCTCCCAGTTCTTCTTGTGTTGTATGTAAGCATGAGTCAGGAACAAAGTTCATTATACCACATGAGATAAGGTCAACCAATTCCTTGTGGAACACAAACTTCAAAGCGCAAAAAATACTATAACAAGAAAAACAAAAAATGAAGAACTCTGCAATCATCCTACCTAAAAACAAAATATCATGAAAACACACACATTTTTTCTTTTAACATACATATTGTTTTAGGGATTTTCCATTCACCGGTAGGGAGTCAGGTTCTCGCCTCAGATTTTGCAACCGATATGTTCCTACCCCAAGTTTCTCGGCTACCTGAAAAGGTCTGAGCCATAGATTCTGAAACTTTAAATGTTTTCCCTTCGACTCATTCGCTCTATCCCATTTCATAACTAAGTCTCCCACTTCAATATTCTTCTCTTTGGCCTTATGCTTGTCAAACCACCTTTTAACTATCTGTTGATGAGCAATGGACTTTGATTTTTCTCTCTCCCTTTCTTCTTCTAGCACGAGGAGGGTATCAATTCTTTGTTGAATAACCGATGAGGGTTGTCCCCTAGAGTCTTGAGCAAGCTGAAGAGATGGAAGATATAATCCGTTCGAGAGAATGGTTTCTTGTATGTATACCAGAAAGTATGGGGAATTCCCTATAGCTTCTTTGGGTGTTACTTTATCAGCCCATAAGGAATTATGAAGTGAATTGTGCCAATTCCTCTAGTTGTCTGCAATTGTTTTCTTTAATATCTTCACTAGGTTCTTATTGGTTCATTTTTCCACTCCGTTCCCCTATGGATAGTAGTTTGCAGAGTATCTGATTATGATTCCTTTTTCTAGAGGAAACTTCGTTACTAGGGTGGAATAAAAATAAGTGGAATTATCGAAAACAAGGATGGAAGGCATATCGAACCTTGTGTTAAATTGTTGTTCTATAAATTGGATCACCACCTTTTCGTTTACATGAGCAAGAGGGACGACCTCTACCCATTTCATCAACTAGTATGTGGAAGTTAGTATGTATCTGTGTTGTTTTGAAGAACTCGGTGTAATTTCTCCTATGATATATAACCCCAATTTCTCGAACGACCTAGAGATGACCATAGGTTGGAGTGGGACAACTGCTTTCTTTTCCCTCCCCGCGCTTATTTGACAAGTTTTACAGTTCCTAGCGTATCTGTGAGCATCCATGAATAGAGTAGGACAATAATAACCGACTCTCAATATTTTGTGCACGATGGTATTCCCTGCGAAGTGTCCACCTGCAGGACCATCATGGAGCTCCTTCAGAACCTTGTCCGGGTCTTCTCATTCGAGACATCTTAAAAGTGCCCCGTCATAATTAATGCGGAAGAGCACCGAATTTATCAGATGATATTGTGTCGATTTTAGATTGAGAGCTCTCCTTTCCTTAGGGTTTAGGTTTTCTGGGAAAGTCCCATGGTGCAAGAGATAAGATAATTTCCCATACCAAGACTCCTGCCTTGCGGATATGTATGAAGCTTCACTACACCATAATTCCAATTCATTCTCCCACCTAGGGTCTTCATTTACTTGGTCCTGGGCTTCAGCTACTAGTTTACATAATCCTTGTCCCTTAACAAGTTTGGTAGGTTTTATATTGAGATCAAATTCTTGGACCACTGCCATCCAATTCCCTCTTCTTTACCCATATCCTGCTGAGTGAATAGGGATCAGACTGTGGGGTGAGGCACAATGAATTTGGTGTGGTTCTTTAGGATGTAAGATCTGAAGTGTTTCACTACCTTGTACACTGCATAAGCCTGTTTGTCTATAGCAGGGTAATTTAGGATCCCCTTGGAGATTAGTGCTCATAAATGAGACCGGGGCCTCATTGTTGTCATCATCCTTTTGAGTCAATACTGCAACTAACGATTGGTCGGAGGAAAAAGTGTAGAGGAAAAAATATTTTCTAAATTCAGGACTTCGCAACACTGGAGCTTGAGATATTGCAGTCTTAATATTGTTGAAAGCACTTTTTCGCTCATCATCCCACTTAAATTCAACATCTCGGTGGATCATTTTTTGTAAGGGATTGATAGTTTCAATGAAATCCGGGGTGAACCTTCTCACAAAGTTGATTTTCCCAAGTAGAATTGCATAGTATTTTTGTTGTGGGGTAATGGAAGCTGAGCTATTTCCCTAATTTGTTATGGGTCTATACAAATCCCTGATTGAGATATAATATGACCTAATAGTTTCCCTTCCTCGACACCAAAGATAGTTTTTTTATGGTTTAAATATATACCGTATTTCCTACACCTCTCTAAAATCTGGGTTAGGTGTTGGATGTGATCTTCTCTATTCTTTGAATACACAGTCACTTCGTCCAAATAAACTACTACACACTTGTTGATTAGCCCCCGAAATGCTACATCCATGGCCCTTTGGAAGGTTTCCACTGCATTGATTAACCCAAAGGGCATGCGTTTATAAGAAAAGGTTCCCCACTTGGTTCAGAAGGTAGTTTTGAATCAATCTTCCTCTAAAACTAGAACATGGTTGTAACCTGAAAAACTGTCCAGCAAGGAGAAAAACTTATAACTGGACATGGTCTGCAAGAGTTTCTCCATCGATGGGACTGGGTAGTTGTCCTTTTCTGATGCTCTATTGAGGTTTCTAAAATCCACACGTAGGTGGATCTCCCCAGAATTTTTCCTGACAAGAACCAAATTTTCTACCCATGTAGAGTGTCTAATCTAGAAGATAATTTTAGTGTGTAGTAATTTCTTCAACTTCTGACACATGAGAGGCTCCAGTGATGGGTGGTACTTCCAGAGTTTCTGTTGGAAGGGTTTTACTTCAGGTTTTAACAATATTGTGTGTTGAATGATACAAGTATCATAAGTCTTCAGATCTCGGTAGGACCATGCAGAAACATCTTGATATTCTTTGAAAATTTTGAGATAGGCCCTCCTTTCTTCTTTAGATACTGTCTTGCCGAGATTTATATTCTTATGGTTTTCCAGGGTTCCTAGATTTATAGTCTCGTACATGGGACACAAACTCCCTGTCTTTGTTTTCGTTGACCCTTTGAATCTTTCCCTTAAGTAAAAAAGGTTCTATAAATTGGATACCCCTTTTGGTATCATGTGAAACCTCGGTTTGTTAGTCGATTGATCTATTCCAACTCTTTGTACATGGGGATCGGTTTCTACCAGTTGTTCCTGAAATTTTTCATCGTCAATAGCCAGATCTTTAAAATTTTCCTGATTGGTTAAGAAGTTTATGATCTGTTCATCTCCTTCAAAGACCTTCCAATTAGAAATTTTGTTGGGCAACGACAGTTTGTATATTAGCTCCATAGTGAATCGGGAGGCTTCATAGTCTTCTAAAGGGGATAGCCTTGAGGCAGCGATGGCCAAGGAATTGACAAGAGAGTTCTTTTTTTTGGGGATCACTATAATGTGGAAGGCTTCAATTTGTTCTATTAGTCTGTGCAATTCCTATTGATAATTCCTCAGGTGGGGAGAGTTGCAGTGTATAGTGTTCCTTACCTGTCTAATGATGATTTCAGAGTCTCCAAAAACCTTTAGTTCTTTAACGTTTAAGTCTATGGCTTTCTTTATCCCTTGTACTAGAGCTTCATAGTCGGTGGTGTTGTTTGTGCATTAAAATTCTAGTCTGCAGGACAGGAAATTTCATTTACCTTTGTGATTATTGAGGATACACCCCACCC
This sequence comes from Picea engelmannii, assembly GCA_009831015.1. NCBI lineage: Eukaryota > Viridiplantae > Streptophyta > Pinopsida > Pinales > Pinaceae > Picea > Picea engelmannii. The sequence goes on along the minus strand of ML781617.1, from coordinate 1,222,918 downwards.
CCAATCCTTCTTGCGACTTAGACCCATCAAAGTACAAGGTCCAAACTTGTGAGAGAAAACCATCAATTTCTTTTTTCCTACCACTTTCCTCTTTTCCTCCTATCTGCTGGGTGATTTTTAACAGAGGTTCTTAACAGAAGAGGGTTTCTTCTGCCGTCGTCAGAAAATTTTCTTGAAAAGTCATTTTGGATTTTTGAGTAAGAGGGAAATCAGATGAGAAAGGGGAGAAATTCTTGAAATCAAAGTCATAGGAATATTTGCCTAGCACGGGGAAATCCGCCAAAGAGGGTTTGTCGAGGGATTCTAGGTTGGTGACAGTATATTTTATATATGTTTCCCTATCGATCCTGATCATATTCGTGTGTCCCTTTAATGTCAACAAAAGGTGAGCCCAATCTATACTAAATTATCCATTTAACTTCTCAGACTAATATCGACTAAGTAGCAATCCATAATATTCTTGGATATCTACTACAATGAGGTCAATCAATTGAACAAATTTTGGGTGTGTCTCCATTCTAATCATGACATCCTTGAGTTCTCCCATAACTTTCACCTGAGTTCTGTCTAGTTGTATCACATGTTTATCACTTTTGAGAGGGTTTGCATTTGATTTCTTCTAGATAGATAATGGAATAACATTAGAGGATTCCCTTGAGTCAACCAAACAATTATGGAGGTTTCTTTTGAAGACTTCAAATGTTAAGAGAAATGGTGGGATGAAAGGCTTTCCTTTCTTATCTTCAGAGCACGCGTTCACAGTTGGCTTATTTCTCAGCTCTGTGAGGGATGGATTTTCTCCTTCGTCATTGATTTTTATAGGAGTTTCTACTGACTTCAAATATTGTAACAGAAAGTCCTTTTGCTGGGGGAATCTACAAATGTCTATAACTGATATATTTTCCTTCAAGTTTTTCAAAATCTTCTACTATGTTGTAGTCTAGCTTAGGCGATTCTCGTGTATGGATGCTTATAGGATTTATTTGGGAGACAACAGATTATTTCGGGTGATCGAGAATTTGTTTTCCTCTCGAAGTGTGGGCAATGGTAAGGTCGTTTGAGACCAGATGACCCCTACTTCACATTTGCACAACCAAGACCTCTACGGGTGGTTCTTGAACCTGAAATAGATCATCAGAAGGCATAGGTAGGTCAGGGTCCCATAAAAACATGGCTGTCTCTTCCAGTGGGTCAACTTCTTCCTGATCAACAATATTCATATCTAAGCCGCTTGATTGTTCGGTAAGGGAAACCTCATCCAGAAACTGATTGGCCATCAAATTCATGGAATACACCCATTATGGGTAGTCTCTTTCAGAATGTTTCTCTTGGTGATAGGTATAGAAAGAGTTGGATGCCACATTTCCCAGGTCGATGTTTAAGTTGGCTACGGGAATTTCAATTCCTTTGAACGATGGATTTCTTTTAAAAAAGGGTTTATAGGGCCTCTGGCCTTGGTTTCCTTCCCTTGCACTTCTTTTCATGTCTATGATTTCATTTGACAACTTATTTATCATTCATTGTAGGTATTCTATGTCTCCACTTCCTTTCTTGGGACCTTGCTCTGTTTATTTCCTTGGGGGTCTAGTCAACAAGAGTCCTATCCTAGGAGGAGGTGTAACTTCCTTCTTAACTAATGAGGTCTGGCCTTCTTTACATCCCTTCATTTGGAATTCTATTGTTTTGGCTTCCTCAAAATTCTCAGCTAAGGTTGTTTTGGCATCCCTCTTCACAAACATGGAAATGGAAGAAGGAAGAGAATTAGCGTATACTTCGATTTGCAACTCCTGAGTGGGTTTAGCTTCGGGTTGAAATTTGTTTATTATAGTGGTGAATCATTGATTGAAGTCTTTAACCTTCTTTTTTGAACTCATGGTGGCGGTGAAAAAATCAGCCATCAAAGCTCCTGTAGTGGTTTCTTCTACAAATTTATCTAAAAAATCCTTTTGAAACTTCATCCAACTAGGTATGGACCCTACAGGAAAGTTAAAATACTAGGTGGAGGCCGATTTTTCAAAAGTATAGGGGAAAAGACTGCATCCTACATCTTCAAGTTGGAAATTCATTAGTCTAATAGCTAGTATGATTTTTTTGATATGGTCTTCGGGAAATCCTGAGGTTTCAGGGTCAAATTTAGGGAGTAACTTTTATGGATGTCGGAGAAGGCTATGTACTCATCCGGGGATGGCTAGAGCATCTCTGGAAAACCAAGGTTGATTATTCTGAGGTGGGTTTCCCCTTTCTTCATGATGATATCATTTTTATCTTCCATGTCGTCTGAATCCAAAGCTGAGCATTCCCAGTTAAACCCTTCCTCGTCAGAAAAATCATCGGGCTTAGAGTAGTTACCAGCTGGTGTTTCGAGGATCAGGTTGAGTGGATGTTCGATCTCGGTGAGGGAGCAATCAGTCATGTCTTCTACTATGTGGACAAAAACCTACTTGGGGGTGTCAACCACTGGTCTTCTTACTTGTTTTCTACGATGGAGTAACGGAGCTAAGGGTCGTGCTCCAATTTGCTGGGTGTAAGCTCTTGTGATTCTTATGAACTGGTTCAACTCCTTGTGAAGAAGAGCGTAAGGTATTTCAGGGAATAAATGTTCTTCCTCTTGCTAGGGTGAGTTAATTTTTTCAGGAGTACTCAGTGTATGTGGGTTTTCTTGAGAATGACTAGCCATGCATGTGGGTTGTTTTGAATCTACAGGCTGTGTGAAATATTATATCAAAAATATTGTTAGCCATTCATTCATCATGCCCTCCTTCTAGAGCCAATTTTGTTGAGGGGTCCTAAATCCATTTAACCCAACAGTAGGAACCAAGCCCTCCACCAAGGCCCAATTATAATATGCAATGTTTGATAGTGGAATGGTTCTTGAAATCATGCGATCCATCCAACTAATCGATGGGTTTTACATAGTGATTTATAGGATATCTTCTCGTGAAAAATCCTCCTTCAGTTTGAACATTCTCTTTTTTGTATTTTCTCTTATAGGTGGGTTTGATAAAAGATAAGTGCTGGTATGAACTAGCCGGGTAAAAGAAAAGGGGGAAAACTCAACTACTAAATAAGGCTGAGCTCAGGATAACCCTCGTGCTCAAGCATGGAGACAAAGATTTTCACACCTATCACAAGCCTAGTACTAATACATCAACTTGTTGGTATTTAAATTATTGAGTGAGATACAATTATAGAAAGAAACCATACATGCAATAAAATGATGGAAAGAAAATTAGTTTCCTTATCTCTAATCACTAATCACACATAAACACAATGATTTGCTTTCCATCATTGGAGATAAGAACTATAAAAATATTGAATCAGCTAAATTATCAATAGATTCATAAACTCTTACTCATTACAACATCCATTCATGAGATAAAGTCAGAAGTAATTCCTCCTTATGATCCAATCACACAAGACTTTGATGTAAAACAAAATGTTTTTGTCTCCGGTCCTAAATAGGGCTTCTCAATTAAGGTAGTTCTGAAATAGTTCTTTACAATTACAAAATGAGGGTCTTTTCCAAAACCATCGACCTCTTCTAAAATGTCGATCCTCTTATTTATAAAAAAATATAACTAAAAATAACTATCAAAAGTGCAACCTAAGTAAAACAAAATATCGCCACATGGTGCTTCCATATCTCTGTCTTCTAAGAGTCATCTAATGATTTCACTTAAGTTGATGACTCTTCTCATACTCTGACCATTTGATGAAGAGTTCCTCGCATGTGTTGGCATACAGGAATCTATGTTGGTCCATAGGGGTCGAAAGGATCTCCTTTATCTCCACTGCTTGTGCCTGATACTTGACTAATTTAACACTTAACTGTTGTAATATTGTCTGAGTCTTGATCAGGTGCTCCATGAACTGTTGTACTTGACCCGGCGCCATGTTTTCCACCTTTTCTGTCTCTGCAGTCCACGATGATTCTTGTTCTACATGTTGTTTGACTATGTCATGCAAATCAACAAAGTGATCGGGTGAGCCGAATTTTGGGAGACCGATGTCTCTCATTGCTCGATTTATCTTGGTCTAGTTTCTTTCGCAATCATCCCATTTATCTTGAATCTTCCGCTGAGGTTATTGGGCCATCTTCACCCAATATTCGACCAACTTCCTTATATGGTCGATGTTGTTGTCCCTTAGCACCCGAATGTCGCGTTCTTCGCTATCTCGCCCCTTTTGAACCATGCTGATGTAATCAATTCTTTCCGCTGCTTGGTGGGACTTCTCATACCATCTTTCCATGTCTTAGCATGTCGCTAGTGCCATAAGGGTGTCTTCTTGGAATTTGACTATCCCTGCAATGAAAAGGTGCCTCTCAATTATGAATTTGTTGTAGGAATCTTGTAATTTGCTTCTAAAAAGTAATGTGGCATGTGTGGAGTCCTGATAGTATTTCTCCAAATGGAAAAGATGCTCCAAGTCCTTTAGCACAATGGCTATCTCCTCTTCATCTTTCCTTGATCTATCCAGGGTGGCATCTGTGATTGCCATTCCTGTGCCGATAATCTTACACGTCTTGGCATGCTCGGTGATGATCAATTTCTCCTCTGTGGTGATGAGGATGGAACTTTCCAAAGTAAGCCTCCTTTTCTTGGTGGTTCTCTTCACGATGGATTTCCTCTTTTGGTCATAGGATATTTCTTGTATATTGGTGACCTCATCCATAGGTTCGGGGATTTGTTGCTCTCCCCAAGTAAGAGTGTTTCCCAAGCTCCCGACGGTGTATCTCTATTCAAGACTGGGTTCCTAAACCTCTTTTGTATGTCTCAAAGGCTCATCCTCTAGTTGTTTCTCATTCGGGGGTAAATTATTGGCAAAAATTGAGGAATCAGGTGAAGGTTTGGTACTTACTGGATAATCGACTATCGATATGCCGATTTCCTGTTGTGGAATTTCTTCCCCTTTTTCACCTGATCCTAGATCATCCCTCGAGTTGTCCATTGGGGTTCCTGGTATGTCGAGTGGCTTAGAATCCAAGGAAATTTCTACATAATGCTCATTTTGCAGACAACTGTGATTTGGAGCATCGAGACCTGGGGTGGATTCTTTCTCAGGTTCTTTATCCTCTATGATTTGCACCAAAATCACCAGGGAATCCTCTGAACTATCCTCATCATCATAGATAGTTATTAAATCATACAATGGGTTTAGTACGCTAGTCCTCCCTGGTGTCCTTGACATCTCAGGCTGGGTTGAAATTCCCCCTGGTGATCTGATCTATGGTGTTGGAATTTCATGGTTTTCGAGCCTGGTGATTCCTTCAAGTTGTATCAGCTCTGAGCCACTTGTCTCTCCTCTGCTTGCGAATTGGATTTTGTTGGGGAACCTCATCATCTCTATGATATATGAGTCATTCTACACTTGTTGAATGACTCTTTGTGCTTCTGCCATCAATATCAATCCCCTTATCTATGCCTCTAGTGTCAAGACCAATCCCCTTCTTTGTGCCTCTATTGTCTCTACCACTCTGGTTTCTTCCCTGGCTCTAAGGGCCTCTTGAGCTGACTGCTCTATCGTTTCGACCTATTCTTCCACTCTCATGGCCTTGAACCTGCTCATGTTTGGGTTGTCCATCCTCTACACCACCTCGTGCCAGTCCTGGGAACTCTCTGTGCATATTTCTTCCTGAAACTTATCATGAGGATATGACCAGCATGATGATACTTGCGAAGAATGTTGGCGGACAAGGCCTTTAGGGTCGTGATTGCGGAATCAGTATGTCGAGAACTTGAATTCAATTTGTCTCAGCCCCTCAATTTGGTTTGAGAAGTATCTTTCACCAGATAAAACCCTATATGAAACCCCTAGGGTACAAAATCCCATTTCTTGTCTTTGACCAAGGTGGATTTACAACCCTACAGGATGGTCTGATAACAAATTTCTCCCATAACGAGCCGGTCTAGGACATGAGAAGGTCGGATATGTGGTGCTTTGATGGCCCTGAACACCCTAATGTAGGTTGAGTGTTCGTCCAAGTACCAATGAACTACCTTGGCTATCATTTTCATGGCTACTTCCGATAGCCTTCGTCATTCCTTATTAAAAATAATAAAATAAATATGGGTGATAAATTCATCATAGATGAGTGAGTAAGATTTCTTGTACCTGTTCTGCCATAGTATGCTAAAGTAGACATGGACTGGGAGCTCTGCAACATGCCAGCTTAGATTCATGCCGACAAAGATATTCCTTGGGCACATGACATTGAGCAGGTATGAGGCCATGTAGAAAGTTGGTGCCTCTCCTTCCTTCGACGTCTGAGCCTAATGTGCATAGATTCTTAATTGTTTTGGGATTATCTCTCCCCAATTGAATTTGCTCCCCATGATTGCAACTATGTATGCCAAACGCATCCATGCTTCCAAAAACTTGGAGTAACCTTTTTCTCCATATAACCGTCATATGAGAGCCATCAAATATATGTATGGCTCCCTTAGATTAATCATTGCATACGATCCATTGCTCCATTTAGTGAATTTAGTGTCCTCCTTCTACCATGAAGCCATCACTCAGATGGTGTCATGGAACTCATAAAATTTTACCATGAAGTCCGTGTTGAGCCGCTCCTCTGGGTCCCTGAGCTTATAGTACTTCTAGACTTCTGTCAGGAGGAAAACGATGACGCATCCACCATTATCATTGTTGATCAAGAATTTCTACCCATCTGTGTGGTCGATGATCCACTTCAAAACCTCTATGCAGGGGATAACTGGGGTTCCACTTGCCACCATGTGTAAATACAATCGTCAGATGTTTGGGAACACCTGGTCATTGAGCGTCCTTACATCCGGATCGTTGTGTGGGATATATTCTAGGTATTCTTCTTGGCTGATACTGTTAAAGAGATCCCCCAACTGTGGGAGAATTACTTTGGACCCAATGCTTTCTTCAGTATCACTGAGGGTTGGAGGCTGGGAAAAATCTTTCTTTGTCAAGGTTTTGATGAAAGGCTCCACCTTGGGAGTGTACGCCAACTACCTTGCGGTCCCCGGAGAATAACCTTCACCTGTCTCGACTTATTTCATCTTTGGTGCTCGACATATTTCACCTAGAAGATGTTTTTAGGGAAGCTACTTGGAGAGTATAAATTAGAGGCAAGGCTCTCTCATTTAAATAACATTTGAGATTAATGAATATCTATATGTGTCTGAGGTAACCAAGGATATCTAAGCTGAAATTATGAGGAAAGTTGAAGAAAAGAAGGCTGAAATGCAAGGAAGGATAAATTCTTTTGATAGTGCTTTCTAAGGTATGTTATTTATAGGACATCTCACCATTTTCGCTATAAATGTTTTTCTATAATGATTCAGACCGTGAAGTTTCTATTCCATTGAGAAAAAATACCCAAGTATATTTGGTACAAAATTAAGCTTTTAGGTCGTTGTATTTTGGGAGTTACACTCCGTGGAAAATAGGGTTTGTGGCTAGTCCTGAAACTAGTCAAAAAAAAGGTGTTTCAGGTACAAACGTCATAACTTCTTCATAACAAATCCAAATTCAGTGAGACCAAATTTTTTGGTTAGGGTACATGATTTATTATGCTGGGTAATAGTTTTAGATCAATTCAATGAATATTTTGTGCAGGCCATGCTCTGCAAGGTTGCTCTCTAGAATAAGCCAGAATTCAACAAGGTATGCCATTTTTTCTATAACGCCTTTTCTGAGAGGTTCCAAGTAGTGAAAAATGGAGGAATTGCATAAAACACACTAAAGAACATTGTGTATAAGTTTCATATCTTTATTCATTACAGGTACAAAGTTATGATTATTTCAAGTTGGGGTTGTTGACTAATCCAAAACTAGTCATGGTTGAGACAAACAGTTGATGAGTTGGAACATACATGAGGTGTATAGCTGATTATTTTGGTACATATTGATGAGTCATTTTTTATGAGTATTTTATACATGATTGGTATATACTTGGGACATGGTTGGATGCACTTGTTTATGGTACAAGTTGATTACAGGTTGTTTGGCACAGGTTGGTGCATGGTTGATGCACTTGTTTATGTTGACAGATTGATATATGTTGAGGATTGTTGCCTCATCTCAGTTGGTGCTGATAATGTAAGATGATTCTTTCATATAGATCTGGTGCTCTTGTAGAGTTTTACTCTATTCAGTTGTTGCTAGAAAACCCCCAGATTGAAGTCCATAATAAAAAGAAAAATTGTACATACATCTTGTTTTCTTTGTGTTCCTTGTGGAGATGATTTGTTGATGATATTCTGCTGATATGTATTCACATCTAACTGATTATAAATGACAACAATGAGTAATGAGAAAATGTTTAATGTTAACTAAGGAATTTTTGTGTAAAAGGGAAGTTTTTGGAAAAAGATCCCCACACTTATTCACCCCCCCCTCTAAGTGTGGTAGGTGTGTCCACCAATTGGTATCAGAGCATGTCTTCACTACAAGCCTTAACAAGCTTGAAGGAGATCTATAGACACACAAATGGATGATGAAATACCAATCCTTTATTGGGAAAACTATTCTACTTAGAGAATAGATATGAGATTGTATTTGAAGACAATGGGAGCAACTATTTGGAAGGAAACCATTGGTGGATCAGTTCCGTTGAAGAACAAGTCAAAGTTTGCAGCTCAAAGGGAAGGAAAGAAGAATGATGCATTGGCTCTCAAGACCATTCTTAGTGAACTTTCAAGCCCTATCAAAGAAAGCATGGGACAATGCACTTCCACCAAGGATCTATGGCTAAAGCTAGAGGAGTCATATCAAAGCAAGAAGGAGAAGGAAGAAATGAAAGACCGCTCCATCAAGATAATCAAAGGTAAAGAATCATCAAAAAACTCTTGAATGTATTGTTTCTAAATGTGATTTTGAAAACATTTCAATTGAAGATAAAGAATCAAGTAATGATAGCACAAAGGAAGATCTTGAAGACATTTCAAATGAAGGCAAAAAATAATGTGATGGTGTTGGCAAGAAGGAAGATATTGAAGGTAAAGAATCTCCCAAGACTCTTGATTCCAATAATTCAAAGTGTGATGATGTTGAATTTTTCTCAAGTGAAGAAGATGATTTAGAAATAGTTTGTGTAAATTTTGATGATAGTTATCCCATGGAAAGAATAGAAGAAAATCTATTAGAACTTCAAAAGGAAATTGAAGAGGGTTTATACATGTATAGGGGTGATCATTTTTATACACACTATAACTATCTTTCAGATAACACTAAGCAGTTTCTTAGGAGGAGTCAAAATAAAATCTTGAAGTTAAAGGGAATGCTCAAAGAACAAGAAGAGAGTTATAAATTAGAAGAAAAGGAAGAAGAGATCGCATGACTAAATAATGGAAAAGAAGACATGAATATAGATGATGAGATTAGCGAAAGTTTTGAAACCATTATTCATCTCAAGACCCAAATTGAAGAAGCCAAAAGAATAGAGGAACTATTGAAGATTCAAATAAATGAAAAGGAAGAGTCATGTTGTAAGCTAGAATTTAAAATTGTTGACCTTAGAAAGAAGGTAGAGAAGTCAAACAAATTCTTGAATAGCTCAAGAATCTTGGATGAGATAATGGAAAGTCAAAGACCACCATGTGATAAATCAGGTCTTGGATACAAAGGAGAAGACACACATGTTGAAGCAAGCACCTCAAAGAAGCATGAGGTAAGTCAATCAAAGAAGGAAGACAATGTTGCAAAAAAACCATCTACACAAGACAAAGAAGATTTCAAAAGAACAAAGCAAGGAAGACATCAAGAAGCTACTTTTGGGATACCAAAGAAAAGGTATGAAAGTATTTTTCATGGGCATTGTTCTTCATGTAATGGATATGGTCATAAATATTTTGAATGTAGATCTTATGAAACGAGATATAATGGAAGATTCTATAACACCACAAGGTGTTGGATATGTGATCAAGTAGGACATATTGTTGTTCACTGTAACTCTATGAGATGCTACAACTGTAGTGGATTTGGCCACAAATCCCAGGAGTGTTGGAACACAAGAAGAAATTCCATGATGATGACTTCACATAGCATGGATAGAAGAAGGAATGAAGTAAGAAAGGGAGATATCTTTAAAAAGATGGATGCTTAGAGCTCAAGTTTTGAGGAGAAGGGTCATATACAAAAGTGGGTGAAGAAGACAAAGTAACTAGATCAGAATGAAAGACTGAAGGGAAGTACAAATGTGTCATCTACTGAGGCACACCTGGGTGACAGTGGTGACAATCATGTGCATACGCATGCTGACCTTGAATAGGTCATGTACACATGCACTCTGTTGTGCATCAGGGCGCGTATATGTTGTAAAGCCTTGGGAAAAAGGCAATGCACATGGCTTGGAGTTTGATGTGATGGTATAACTCTGTATTGCAGGGTCTAACATTGTTTGTTACAAGTTTTGACACTATTTGTTGCAGGTTTAAGTGTTCATCTATTGGATTATGTAAAATAAAATATCGAGTGCATGACACTAACCCATGAGTATGGATTGATGCTGATATGTTGGTGTACATGGCTGGTATATCTTATGATGTATTACTGGAAGCATATGTTGATATCACGGTGCATGAATTTTGCATATGGATTGGGCTACATGTTGAGACATATGGTTGGTGAGTTGATGAGGTGATAATGTTGTACATCATTGTTGATCTATAGTTGATACATGATTGTTACTTTTCTAGTACATTGGAAGAGGCACCTACTAGCAGTTTCATTGGCACATGTTTTATGGAGGATTTGGCATACATATATGGGATTCATCATTTTGTGGTATTGGTGCATGGTAATGTACATGTTTGGTACACTCATAGATGGCATATGCTTGATGATACTACACCATTGGTACTACTTGATTAGCACAACAATTGACATTTGTTTGAGATACCCGATTGTGGCACTTGGTTCATGATGGAGACATATCACGAGTGATATGATACATTGTTTGGCATGTTGGTAGATGCACATGGTTGAAATATTGGTAGATGCACATGTTGGCATGTTGATAAAGGCATATGATTTATACATTCCATGGATGATATCTTTGGCACATTGCATGATGTTGATGTACATAGGTGTTGTGCATGATGAGAACACATTTTGTACAGGATGTACTTGGTTGATATTTTTCTCATGATTCTTTATTTCATTGTTGACATATCTTTTTCTTCATGATGCTTGTTATGGCATGAGTTTGATGCATGAACAGGTCCAATGATCGTTATATGGTAGCACAATGTTCATCTTGCAGAAAAGATAGGGGAGACATACCCATAGGTGGAGTCATTATTCTTCCCATGATTCTAGGAGGAGATATTTATCAGATGCATACCTAGAAAAGAGCCCTATACTTGAAGAAAGAGAACAGGAGCATAATTTTAGGGGGAGCAATGGTCACAGGGGGAGTATGTTCTATGTATCTTCAACATTACTTCAGAGTGATATCCCTTGTTCAAAAGGGGAGAGATTATTCAGAGGAATATCAAAGGAATTCAGACAGGGGGAGTAACCCCAAGGAGAGTTTGAGCAAGGGGAGAAGCCCCAAGATGAGAATGGCCCTTTTCCATTGATGTCAAAGGGGGAGAGTTAATCACATTGATGTGATTAATGTTTATTGATGGGGAGAGATAGTGACATTGACTATTGATGTAGAGAATGCATTATCTACATGTTGACATCAATAATTGGTAATTGGTGTTGACATCATTGTTGGTATTATCATCAATGCCAAAGGGGGAGATTATTGGATCATGTTGCCATTGATGCCAATGGTTTGATTGATTGATGTCAAGTGATTGATTGATGTCAAAGGATTTATTGATTGATGATTGATGTAATATAATATGTATTTTCCTTGATGAGAATGCATAGATGAAGATGGATCAATGAGTTGTCATTGATATGATGAAGATGGATCAATGAGTTGTCATTGATATGATGAAGATGGATCAATGAGTTGTCATTGATACATGATGAATATGGATTGTTGTGGTTTCATTGGCATATGATGCATTGTTGGAAAAGTGTATAGATGACTCATTATTGTCTTATCATGATTGATAAGGTGCACAAATGGATGAACTCCAAAGTGGTCCCCTTATGGTGAAAGCCCTCACGGGAAGATGCTTTGCAGATTGAGTTATCCTAGAAGAATGGTTGGAGGACCCTTTCTCTCATTATTTTCTTATCATGATTGATAAGGTGCACAAATGGATGAACTCCAAAGTGGTCCCCTTATGGTGAAATCCCTCACGGGAAGACGCTTTGCGGAGTAAGAGAACCCATGCTTAATTGTGGAATAATGCGATGAAGGAAATTGAATTTGTCAGGGAAGCTATCCTATATGTATAGTTCCTGTCATGACATTTCCAGTGGTATGTATAACGTCACATAACTCCTCACGGTTAGAGAGTTATGGCCATGAGAAGTTGGAGACCCTAGGTTTGGGTAATGGACCCAAGTTTGTTTGATGGGTAACGGTATGAGTTATGATATATTTTTAGACAATACTATTCTATATGGATATTACATGTCATGCCATTTTTGGTGGTATGTGGAATGTCACATGACTCTTCATCGTTTGAGAGTTATGGCCTTACGAAGTTGGAGGACCCTCACATGTCATCTAGAAGCCCCAAAAGGTCAAAGTAGTCAAAGTGGTTTAAGGGATTTTAAAAGGTAAATAATAAAGTGAAGTGATGAGTGTACTATAATTCAAATTGAATACAAAATAAATTATTTAAATAATAAATTTAATGGAGAAATTAGAAGTGGGTTAACCCTAAAATGGGGCCAAGTGACCTAGAAGATGTTTTTAAGGAAGCTACTTGGAGAGTATAAATAAGAGGCAAGGCTCTCTCATTTTAATAAAACTTGAGAATATTGAATACCTACACGTGTCTGAGGTAACCAAGGATATATAAGAAGAAATTCTAAGAAAAGGTGAAGAAAAGAAGGTCAAAATGCAAGGAGGGATAAATTATTTTGATGGTGCTTTCTAAGGTATGTTATTTATAGGTCATCTCACCATTTTCACTATAACCTTTTTTTATATAATGATTCAGACTGTTAACTTTCTATGACATTGATAAAACATACTCAAGTATCTGTGGTAAAAAAATCAGCTTGTGGGTCGTTGTATTTTGGGAGTTACACTCCGTGGAAAATAGGGTTTGTGGCTAGTCCTGAAACTAGTCAAAAACAGGTGTTTCGGGTAAAAATGTCATAAATTCTTCATAAAAGATCCAAATTATATGCGATCAAATGTGTTGGTTAGGGTACATGTGTTATTATATTTTTTAACAATTTCATATCAATTCAATAAATATTATGTGTTGGCCACACTCTACAAGGTCACTCTCTAGAATAAGCTAGAATTCAACAAGGTATGCCATTTTTTCTATAACACCTTTTGTGAGAGGTTCCAAGTAGTACCAACTAGAGGGATTGCATAAAACAGACTGAAGAACATTGTTTATCAGTTTCAGAGATTTATTCATTACAGGTACAAAGTTATGATTATTTCAAGTTGGGGTTGTTGACTAATCCAAAACTAGTCATGGTTGAGACAAGCAGTTGGTGAGTTGGCACATACATGAGGTGTATAGTTGATGATGTTGGTACATATTGGTGAGCCATTTTTGATGATTATTTGACACATTATTGGTATATACTTGGTACATGGTTTGATGCACTTGTTTATGGTACAAGTTGATTACAGGTTGTTTGGCACAGGTTGGTGCATGGTTGATGCACTTGTTTATGTTGACAGATTGATATCTATTGAGGATTATTGCCTCACCTTAGTTGGTGCTGAGAATGTAAGCCAAGTATTTCATATAGAGATGGTTCTCTTGTAGAGTTGTACTCTATTCAGTTGTTGTTGAAAAACCCCTGGATTGAAGTCCATAATAAAAAGAAAAACTGTACATACATCTTGTGTTCTTTGTGTTCCTTGTGGAGATGATTTGTTGATGATATGTTGCTGATATATGTTGTTGATATGTATTCACATATAACTGATTATAAATGAAAACAATGACTAATGAGAAAATGTTGAATGTTAACTAAGGAGTTTTTGTGTAAGAGGGAAGTTTTGAGAAAACGATCCCCACGCTCATTCACCCCCCCCTCTAAGTGCGGTAGGTGTGTCCAACAATTTCAACAAATATGCCGCCAAATATTTAGAGGTGTTTAACATTAAATTCATCATGGGTTGATGGTGGATGCGCGGGTAGTAATGTGGTCTATCGACGATTTCAAAATGTTTTTATCTAATCAGCACATGGGGTAGCAACTAATGTAGGATCGGGAATTAACTAGTTCCTTAAATGTACAAAATTTGATCATATGTAATGTTGCAAATGTCCCATCATTCTGCTCTTTCAGTTGGTGGATCGGGGGTCAGGATTGTGCTGTGAATATTTTCATTGATATCCTCCTACAAAAGCTTCGACACAAATCGATCTTACCGTACAACGCTGACATGGAAAAGATGACTCAGAGGTGTGACTAGGACCCAGGGAACCAAAAATATGATTCAAGATAAAACTAGACTGTATGACCCCTTTACGTGGTAAAGACACGTGGCATTTGAGACCAATGACTTCTTTAGCTTTTTTTAATCGCCATCAGGAATTTCTTTAATCCATACGTTCAAAAACCACACCCTAACTGTTAGAAAAACAGGACCGTGGAGCAATAAAATAAAACAAATGAAGAAACAAAACACAAAAGACACACAATACAAGAGAGACACAGATTTACGTGGTTCACCCAGTGTGGGCTACGTCCACTAGAGAAATTGCCAGGTCCTTCCTTTACTATTATCCAATAAATGAAGGGATACAACCTACAACAAAACCCGCTATAACTTCCTCTTCTTTCTCTGACAGTCTCCTCTCTCAGAATACAATATTCACAATCCACCATAGCCACGATGCATTTCCCTCATAAAAGAGGGTTTCATTCTAGGGAAAAAAACCCTAACATAATCTCTACCGTTAGATCTGTGACCTTATAATGAATGGTCCAGATTTACAATGAAATTACAATATACTTTTACAAGGCAATTTTTGCTTCGGGGGCCTGCTTGCCCCTAGACCCCCCAGCCAAGGGGATAGCCCCCCCGGACCCCGTAGAGGGGGTACCCCCCCTCTGCACTCCCCCATGTGGAAGAGTGTACATACTTCTGGGGTGTAAATACTTCATGGGGTATAAACATGGATGAAAGCAAGGACCTCTGAATCAGGAAGATAATCAGGCTCCACATCCAACACTAACTTGCCGATGCCGAAAAAGTGTCCAGGATCGGCGATGAGCGATAAACTTACCCAAGTGCTCTCGGATCGGCTCCCTTGAAAAATTCTCAATGTCAAAAATGCATCAGGGATTGATGATTGGAGATAAATTTATCGTGGTCGAAATGCTCGTTGTGATCCTTTTGGATTTTCCCCAATCCCGCTAAAGTGCATCAGGCATTGACTATCGACGATTTCTTTACGTCCTTTGTTAACGTCTATATTTCTCGTATTTCATCTATGCCGAAGGGGATGGTCTACATATTGAACCTTTATGTGAACAAATTACGCAAATCAAAACCACCTTCTACCGATGCTGATTAGGATTGACACTCGATGACTGTTGTTTTTTGTGTATTTCCTTTACTTGAATTTTTTTCGACGCTGAACCTGGTCACATTAGGGGCAGTTTTCAACTGTCAATTCTTAATTCGAGTGTTGAGGTCCTTCAGACATGAGGTTTCACAAGTTCAAACAAAAATGACTAGGTGATAAGAGACATGAAAACAAATAGAGATAAACCACTTCCCAAAATGAAATCGAGTTAGACAATGAAGAAAACAAGTAGTACCCAAAAAGTGACAAAATTTGAAAAGGCTTTTAGGGTGTGTTGAGTGCTCAATAGGATGGAAGCATAGAAAATTCAGTCAAAATAATTGAACATGATGACACAAAATAAGAAGAGGTGGTTCAAACACCATGTACAAGTCAGTGCGCATTTCATTCTACAATTGCGACAAAAATTCCAACACAAACTACTCTAGTAAGATCAGCAGGTGCGTAGTCCACACCGAGAGCACATCAAACTCCAACAAGTAGTCCAAGTAGTTCTACATGTCTAGATCTAACATTAGCAATTTTGTTACCAAGGAAGACAAGAAATCTATGCGACATCCATAATGAGGAAACAAAAAAATCATTTTCAGTTTTTGCACTGTTTTAAAAAATAGATGATCCATTAACTTTTGAAGAAGCTCTCAAAGATGATGTATGGGCACAAGCCATGGATGAACAAATTAAAAGAATAGAGAACAATCAAACATGGAAGTTAGTAGATGTACATGAAGAAAAGGATGTGATTAGTGTCAAATTTATTTATAAAACCAAGTAAGATGCAAAAGGAAATGTGGAGAAGCACAAGGAAAAATTAGTTGCAAGAGGTTTTACACAGGAACTTGGAATTGATTTCAATGAAACATTTTCACCAGTTGCGCGCATGGACATAGTCGGAACTTTGTTAGCCATTGCCACAAAGAACAAATGGTTAGTTTATCAAATGGATGTAAAGTCAACATTTTTGAATGGACATTTATAAGGAGAAGTATATGTTGAAAAACCAAAACGTGATGAGGTTCCAGGACAACAAGACAAAGTGTACATGTTGAAGAAAGAACGGTATGAATTAAAGCAATCTCCCAGATCTTGGTACAGTCACATAGATTCCTATCTCATTCAAAATGGATTTGAAAGAAGTGAATGTGAGCCAACTCTATACATCAAAGAAAACCAACAAGGTAATATGTTGATTGTTTTCTTATATGTAGATGATATGATTTTTACAGTTGATTTTGGCATAGAATAATTTAAGTCAGTCATGAAGGATGAATTTGAAATGACTGATTTAGGGATTATGAGATATTTTTTGGGAATAGAAGTTCACCAGTCCAAAAATAGTATATTTATCTCACAATCTAAGTATGCACATGAAATTATGAAAATATTCAATATGATAAATTCCAAAGAAGCCCCAACACCTGTCATAACGAGATTAAAGTTAAACAAGGAATATGAAGGATCCAAGGTGGATTCTGCACTATTTAAAAGATTGGTAGGAAATATTATGTATCTAACAACAACATGGCCTGAAATTATGTATGGAGTGAGCCTAATTTCAAGGTTCATGGAAACTATAAAAGAATGACATTGGAAAGAAGGAAAAATTTTTCTGAGATATGTAAATGGAACAAATTTGTTTGGCATTAGATATTTTACTTTAGAAGATTTCAGACTTATTAGATACAATGACAATGATTTTGGAGGCAACATAGATGACAGGAAAAGTACCTCTGGGTACACATTTCATTTTGGAATGGGAACAATATCATGGGCATCAAGAAAGAAACCCATAGTGACTCTTTATTCAACAGAAGATGAGTACATCACAACTACAAGAAAAACTTGTCAAGCATTTTGCATGAGAAGGATGTTAAAAGATTTGTTGCAGGAACAACATGAACCAACTACAATGTTTTGTGACAAAAATTCATCCATCATGTTATCAAATAATCATATGTTTCATAAGAAAACCAAGCACATTGATACAAGGTATCATTTTATTAGAGAATTAGTGAATAACAAAGAAATGTTTTTAGAGTTTTGCAGGTCAAAAGAACAAATCACATACATATTTACAAAATCTTTATCAAGAGATCCATTTCTGATGCAGGAGCATCACCAACTCATCAAGCGAGCCAACATGGAAGTGGAAGACAACTGGACAAGCCAACACAAATTTTGAAACACCTTGAAACTGTTGCACAGACATTTATGTGATAAATTAATAAGGCGCACTTTATGTATTGTAATGGACCTTGAGTGGATAGCTCTTGTCCTTTAGTAGATAGACGACATTTAATATAGTTAATGCTGGTAGATAGGATTTTAATTCATAGATTAGACAATTTTAGGAGGAAAGGGGGAAAACGGATATAGACACCCTCATTGTGCATTGTAAACATTATCAGAGGAGAAGAACAAGCCGAGAGCTGTGTAAAGAACACCCATGTACATACATTTGAATTAATAGAAGAAGCTTTGATTCAAATTCATGGTTTGTTCTCTATATTGATGTTATGCTCGTGAATGTTTATTTCCTGTTATAAATTTTCTTTTCTATGTTGTGTATATGATTTCATGGTTGAATTGAAGTCTGAAGGGAAGAGGGAATGAGTTTCAATTGTTTCTCTATTTGAGCCAGAGGATTCCTGCAAGGAGTGCAGTCGAATTTGTCCGCAAGGAGTGCATTGACAGAGGGCTTAATTAGAGATAGCTTTTGTTCTCATTCATCCCAAATGTGCAGTTGGGTACAGAAGCCGTGCAAGGAGTGCGCAGGCCAGGCGAAGTTCAGGGTTGCGAACCTGAGAAAGAGTTGAAATATTGGTGCTTCAAGTGTGCGCAGAGTCGAAGAGTTTCAACACTTAGACGAAGTTGAAGGGTTTCTGCAAGGAGTGCGTGCAAGAGAGTTTCCTAAAGTAATCGAAATTCGTGGGAAATCTCAGGAGGGATAAGGCTTTCGAGCTCGTCAAAGAGAAGCACTGTAAGATTCGTGCTGTGAAGTGTTTAAGGCAGGCGCTGCATATTTGCACCATAGGAGGACAAGTTCAGTGGAGAAATACTTGGGCATTCTCAGGGAATTTCCAAAGGGAGGAAATCGATGGTCAGGATCTTACGGAGAGGATCATCAAAGTCCCACCAACCGTTGGATCTGTCACAGAGGCGAGGAGTTTACGACTGTGTTCAGATTTCAAGCTCCAGAGATTGAGGACCGTCAGATCTCCTTAAAAAACCCATCAGTCGGTGGATCAACCAGGAGTTGCACGGAGTTTAAACCTCATGAATAAGAGGAGGAAAAATCCTGGGAAGATCAGAGTCGTCCATTTACTAGCACGCGTGGCGGAGATCGAAGGCATCGGGATATATGGCATCATGGAATCAGAGTTCCTAAGGACAAGGAATTTGAGACATCACAGATCGCGAAACCCCGAAGAAATTGGGACCGTCTATCAGAGGAGGACACGTGGAGGAAATCAGCGCCATCGGGAAAAGTCCCGATAGGAAGTCGTTGATCGGGGTTTGAGTCATTGGGATATCAGGGATCCCAGTGATAAAGTGTTTGTGTATCGTGGAATCGCGAACCGTGAAACCTCGATGAGGAGGAAGCTTCCACTGTGTGACCAACTGTCAGCACGTGGGAAAGGAGGGAGGCACCGTAGTGGAAGCTAGTTGTCCGCCTGACATAGAAACGGGGTTCGAGGAATCGATAATTCCACATGTAAGTGTTTTGCATCATTTGAAACCCCGTAGCCCCGATGGGAATAAGACCGTAGTCACGGGTTAACGGTCATATGGACCAAGGCCTATAGGTAGGAGGACTAGCGTGAAAAAGGCATGTCAGGATTCGAGGAATCTGTTAGAAAAACAGGACCGCGGAGCAATAAAATAAAACAAATGCAGAAACAAAAACACAGAAGACACACAATACAAGAGAGACACAGATTTACGTGGTTCACCCAGTGTGGGCTACATCCACCAGAGAAATTG
>ML781617.1:1120258-1176761 GCA_009831015.1 Picea engelmannii | reverse complement strand
TGCATCAAGTGGTATAAGAGCGGGAAGTCTTTGCTTTCAGTAGCAGAGAAGAGAAGACATCATGCCGCCTAGAAGGGAAAGGAAGTCACTTGGTCCAGAGGACAGGGATGTGCGAAGAAGAGGTAGGCCGACAGGAAATCCAGAAATGGAGCGCCAAATGAGAGATCTCCGAGAAAGACTCAAGGAGATGGAGATAGCGCAGAGACGCGGAGTTGGCACAGGGGATCTTAGTGATTCCGAGGTTGAAGAGGAAGCTGGACATGCAGAAGAAGTCGCAACAGAGGACGCATCAACCGAGCAATTTATCAAAGCCATAGCCGAAATGGGTGCAAAGGCAAAAATGGATATTCCAGTCTATGAGGGAAGTCTGAATGCAGAAGTGTTGCTGGATTGGATCCAAGCTCTTGACACCTACTCCGATTATGAGGAAATCGAAGAAGACAAGAAAGTCAGACATACAGTCACCTGGTTGAAGGGACATGCAACACTATGGTGGGACGAGCTACAGGCAGATAGACGTTCCAAGGGAAAACAAAAGATCAAGAGATGGGACAGGATGATCGCGAAGATGAAAGCGAAATTCATCCCGAGAGATTACCAGATCACACTGTTCAGGCGAATGCATAACCTGAGACAGAAGTTGATGACGGTGAAGGAGTACACCGAAGAATTTTACAGACTCAATATTAGAGCAGGTCATCGGGAGAGCGATGATGAGAAGGTGGCAAGATACCTGAATGGTTTGAGATATGACATTCAGGATGAGTTAAGCATGGTTACCATCATGAAGGTGGAGGATGCTTATCATATGGCTTTGAAGGCGAAAGAGAAGCTGAGCCGCAAGCAAGGACAGCGAGGGCAAGGCAGAAGTCAGCTTAGAGGCAAGGCAGTTGCCCAGGAGAAATACCAGAAGCCCAAAGAGGAATGGAAGAAGCCTCAGGGTAATATTGAAAGAGGTGGAACCTCACAGCGAGGACAACCACAGGTTGAACAGAGAAGACAATAGACTGATTAGCGAGGAGATTATGCTGATGCAAATACTCTTCCTCGTACTAGAGGTCGAGGTAGAGGTAGAGGAGGAGTGATCACATGTTTTACATGTGGAAAGAATGGGCACAAGTCCTTTGAGTGTCCAGAGAAAAAAAAAGCTGGAGGAGAAGCTCACATCACTGAGGCGCAGAGGCGTGATGCTGAGAATGAAGATGCAGACAGTGGAAGATCACTTGGAATGCATAAAGTTCTCTTAACACCTGAGAAAGAAGTGGAGAACGCAGCTCAGAGGAGTAGACTGTTCAGGACAGCTTGCACAGCTAGGGACCGGAAATGCAAGGTCATCGTGGACAACGGAAGCACTAACAATCTAGTTTCAACCGAGATGGTGGAAAAATTAGAGCTGGAAACAACCGATCACCCGAGCCCATATAAAGTTTCATGGCTGCAGAAAGGGCATAAAGTGAGTGTCACTAAACAATGCTTGGTTGAATTCAAAATAGGGGGCTATAATGATAAAACTCTGTGTGATGTTATTCCCATGGATGTATGTCATCTATTGCTGGGTAGACCATGGCAATATGACAGAAATGTTGTTCATGAAGGGAGGATGAATACATATACCTTGGAGAAGGATGGGAGAACACACAGGTTGCTTCCGATAAAGGATAAAGAAGTGAAGCCAGAAGTGAGCAATACGATACTTCTCATGAGTGGGAAGGAACTTCTCAATGAGATGGAGAAGAAAGAAGATCCACAATTCTTTGTGGTCAAGAAATCGAGAATTGTCCTGACTAGCACAAGAGTGGATGACTTGCCAGAAGAGATTCAGGAACTGCTGCGAGAGTTCACTGACATCATCGTGGATGAACTACCTTGTTCGTTGCGGCCGATGAGGAGTGTGAGTCACCACATAGACCTCATACCAGGAGAGATTTTTCCGAACAAAGCCGCGTACAGGTTGACGCAGCAGGAAAATGAGGAGGTCAAAAGGCAGGTACAGGATCTGCTGGACAAAGGATTGGTCAGAGAGAGTCTGAGTCCATGTGTTGTTCCAATGGTATTGAGTCCAAAGAAGGATGGAGGCTGGAGGATGTGTACAGACTCTAGAACGATCAATAAAATCACCATCAGGTACAGATTTCCACTGCTGAGAATGGATGATCTGATGGATTGCCTGAGTGGGGCAAATTACTTTTCAAATATTGATCTCAAGAGCGGATATCACCAGATTCGCATGAGAGAAGGTGACGAATGGAAGACAACATTCAAGACAAATGAGGGTTTGTACGAATGGTTGGTCATGCCGTTTGGTTTGACGAACGCACCAAGCACATTCATGAGGCTGATGAATGAAGTCCTGAGGGAATTCATCGGGAAATTTGTAGTTGTATATTTGGACGACATACTGGTTTTCAGTAAGACCAAGGCTGAACATTTAAAGCATTTGGCCATTGTGATGAGAAGACTGCAGTAGGAGAAGCTGTTGGTCAACATGAAGAAGTGTTCCTTCATAAAGACAGAGCTCATTTATTTGGGCTTTGTAATTTCGGCGAATGAATTGAAGATGGATCCTGAAAAGGTAGAAGTGATTAAGAATTGGCCATCACCGAGAAATGTTTTCGAGGTGAGGAGTTTTCATGGTTTGGCTAGTTTCTACAGGAAATTCATTAGGAATTTTAGTGGAATTAGCGTCGTGATGATGGACACAGTGAAGAAGCGACACAAGACTTTTCACTGGACAGTAGAGGCCGAAAAGAGATTCAATCTGTTGAAGCGAAGGATCACAGAGCAACCAATTTTGGTGTTGCCTGATTTTCAGAAGACATTTCAGGTGAGATGTGATGCCAGTGGGTATGCCATAGGAGGGGTCTTGAGTCAGGATGACAGGCCAGTTGCATATTTCAGCGAGAAGCTAGATGATGCAAAGCTGAAATACTCCACATATGATAAAGAGTTTTATGCCATCATACAGGCCTTAAATAAGTGGAGGCATTACTTGGTACCCAAGGAATTTGTATTGTACAATGATAATCATGCATTGCAGTTTGTGAGTCAATAGGAGAAGTTGAACCAGAAACATGCAAAATGGGTAGAGTACATGCAAAATTTCACGTTTGTGATTAAACACATTTCAGGAACTGCTAACAAAGTGGCTGATGCTTTGAGAAGGAAATGTTTGCTATTGCAGGAGTTCAAAGTCAAGACCTTGGGTTTTGAAAATCTGAAGGACATGTACACAGGAGATGTAGACTTTGGAGAAGCATACAAAGCAGCTGAGAATCCAGTTCTCAGAGATCGGAGTCCTTGGATAGACTACATGATCCAGGATGGATTGTTGTTTCGAGGCAATTAGCTATGTATTCCAATTTGCTCCATGAGGGATAATTTGGTGAAGGAAAAGCATAGTCGTGGATTAGTAGGGCACTTTGGTCACGATAAAACATTCGCAAAGCTGAGTGAATCGTATTTTTGGCCGGGCATGCGAGCAGATGTTAAACAATTTGTTGACAGATGCAGGATTTGTCAACATGCGAAGGGGAGAAAACAGAACATGGGTTTTTATCAGCCATTGCCCATACCCGAGAGGCCATGGGAGGCAATCAACATGGATTTTGTATTGGGTTTGCCAAGGACACAAAGAGGGGTTGATTCCATCTTTGTGGTGGTGGACAGGTTTTCTAAAATGGCACATTTCATACCGTGTCAGAAGACCAGCGATGCGACGCACATCGCAAACTTGTTTTTCAAAGAAATCGTCAGATTGCATGGATTGCCGAGAAGCATAGTCTCGGACAGGGATACAAAGTTCATAGGTCATTTTTGGAGGATGCTATGGAAGAAGATAGGGACTAACTTGGCGCTTAGTTCATCTTACCATCCACAGACAGATGGACAGACCGAGGTGGTCAACAGAAGTCTAGGAGACTTGTTGAGAAGCTTGGTGACAGAGCACCATAGCAGCTGGGACAACATATTGCCACAGGCAGAATTTGCATACAACGATTCGCTGAATCGGAGTACAGGCAAGAGTCCATTTCAGATTGTGTATGGAACACAACCGAGGGGAGTTTCTGAACTCAGAGAGTCAGAACAGAGTGCGACTAGCAGCGCGAGCGCAGAAGAATTCGCTGAGGCGATGGAGGAACTTCACACCAAGGTGAAGCAGCGACTGCAGAAGTCAAATCAAGAGTATAAGCACAGAGCAGATCAACATCAGAGACAGCTTCAGTTCGAAGTTGGCGATCTTGTTCTGGCACATCTGAGGAAAGAAAGGTTCCCAAGGGGAACATATAACAAGATCAAAATGAAGAAAATTGGGCCGTGCAAAGTCCTGAAGAAATTTGGGGAAAATGCATACGAGATTGAGTTGCCGAAAGGCATCGGGATATCTCTGATATTCAATATTTTGGATTTATACCCATACAGGGTTGGAGAAGTAGAGACTGGAATTGAGGAACCAATGATCCAGTGGGTGAAACAATTGCCAGTTGCAGAAAAGCCACAGATGGAATGCATACTGGACAAACGAGTGGGTAGAAAGACCAGGCGAAAGCAGTATTTTGAGTACCCGGTGAAATAGAATAACCACCCAGTGGAAGATGCCAGCTGGGAGACTGAGGTAGTTATACAGAAGCATGGACAGACCGTGCAGGAGATCATGGACATGAGCCCATGAATATTTTCAAGCCGAGGAGTATGATGCAGGAGCATCGCTCACTCATCAAGTGAGCTAGCGTATGGAGTAGAAAGGACAGCTGGACAACGTCAGCACACATTTTGAAATACTTGAAAATTGTCGCACCGCTCTTTAATGAAGTCATTCATAAAGAAGCGCACTTGTATTGTAAAAGGGACCTTGAGCCTTTAAGCTCTCGTCCTTAGGTAGTTGAGGCATTTAATAGATTTAATGTTGGTAGATAGGAAATTTATTGTAGATTTGATATCTTTAGAATTCGAGAGGGAAACGGGATATAGACACCCTCCTTTGTAAATTGTAACATATGAGAAACATGAGCAAGAAGAGAGCAGAGCAGAGAAATTATGAGCAGAAAAACCATGTACAGATATTGAATTAATAGAAAAGCTTTGATTCAATTCCATGGTTGTGTTATTCTCTGTGTATTGTTGATGTTATGCTCATGAGTATTTGCTTCCTGTTATGCACTTGCTTTTATATTTTGTGTATGTGATTTCATGGTTGATTTGAAGTCTGAGAGAATGAGTGAATAAGTTTCAATTGTTTCTCTAAGTGAGCCAGAGAATTCCTGCAAGGAGTGCAGTTGAATCTGTCTGCAAAGAGTGCGTGACTGTAGGGTTCAATTAGAGCAAGATGTTGTTTCTATTCATCTCAGAAGTGCAGATTTGACACCAGAGTCGTTCCAGGTGTGCGCAGGCTGGACGAAGACTCAGAGTTGCGATTCTGAGCAAAGAGTTGAAGGATTTCTGCTGCAGGAGTGCGCAGGATCGAAGAGTTCCAATACTTAGTCATATTTGGAGTTTTGCCGCAAGGAGGGCGTGCAACAAGTCCTCATAAAGACTTGTAAAGCACGGATAAGCTCAAGAGGGATAGAACCTTTGTGATCTCACCAAGCGGGAACGTAGAAGGTTCGTGCCAAAGAGAGTTTCGAGTGGGAGCTGCAAGCACAGGCTTGGAGAACAAGTCTCGGCAGAAATACTTTGTCGCTTCAAAGAAGCATCAAGGAGGAGCAGTCGACGGCTAGGATTCGCCGGACAGATTAGCAAAATCCCGCCAGCCATCAGATTCCGGATAAGTTGCGCAGGGTTTAAGCATGGGCGCACAGGGAGGAGAGTTATCGGGACTCGACTCATCGGGATATCGGAGTTTCCATGGTCGTGGAACTCTTATATGACGAAATCACGATTAGCGATTTCTCGAGAAGATTAGGACCGTTGATCTCAGTGGAGATACGTGGCATAAGATCCCAAAGGATCAGGGTTCGACACTTCGAAACTTTTGGTGTCGAAGGGATCACGGAGGATTCGCGAAGTCCCGAATTGCGATGGGTCCCATGGTGATAGTGGGTGGTATTGATAGGTGGCATCGCATATCGGGGTTCAGGACTTAGGGGGTCCTGTGAAACGGTGCCACAGAAACCGTGAATTCTCGATCCGCGATTTCCCGATCGCTATAGGTGTGTGGGGTCCAAGCATCAGCAACGAAGGCAGGTGTCATCGGAGAATCGACATATCGGGTTTCGAAGATTTGAGTTTCGATTTGTTGGCATCGCGAGTAGCGATTCACAGATAGAGAAAATACCGATAGGTAGGGGAAGAAAGTTAGCGATTGACCCACGTCGGGGTTCGAAGAATCGAAAGGTAAAGGGTTGTGACTACAGAATTCGCGAGATAGTGAATTCCGATTTCCCGATTAGATAAGGGAGATCAGTAAGGAGTAAATTGTGGGTAGAGAATTCCCGATAGGGAATTAGAGGAGCATTCACGCTCTTCGGGCCAAAGTTAGAGAAGGTCCTAGTTATCGCGATCGTTCTCCAAGGGGGGGGGGAGTGGAGAAGGTTTGCATCACTAGCTCAACATACACACATCATTCTCGTAAGATAATATCAATATAAATAGATTCAAATGGCACACAATCTAGGAAAGAGATTTTGGTACTTTAAATATGATATAATAATTAGTATCGGGAGATATGACAAGGATATAGAGGATTGTTGGAACAAAATTAATACATACACACACACACACACACACTTTTCAAATGCTTCAAAAGCATTATATATAGTTGTGTACGGTACTAAATGACTCCAAAATGAATGATTTACCTTCACCATACTACAATATATTTCAAGGTTACATAAAATATCCAAAAACCCTCTTCCCACACAATCAAGATGAAGAGCCACACACAGTTTCTACTTAGAGTACTCTATAAGTCTAAAATATCAAAATACAATAATCCACATACTTCTTCAAGGGCCAAACCCTGTATATTTAAAAGAAAAAAACATACATGTATACTAGCATCAAAAACATTAAAAACTTTCAGTGAGAAGTTGTAGTAACTAAAGTTGAAGAAAATCATGGAAGGGTGGATGGTAGTATTCAACAATGTACCCTTCTCTAACCTCCAAAATATGTTATTTACCAATAATCATATCAACCCGAGCTTCTAACAATGTATTAGCATCAAAATTCCTTTCTTTGTAAATATGATCGAAAGAGAAAGTATTAAATAAGTGTTGGCCCTTAACCAAGTTTTGGGATTTTTTTGGTCATGTTGACCTATTTTGGAACTTCGACACCCTGCCGAAGGAAGAGTGCGAGATGAAGTGGAGATCACGGGATCTCAACCCTTTTTTGGGCCCCTTTTTCGAGTTTTGGGAATATGTAATGGGATTGGGATGTCGGCCCATGGGTTTACCCATGTTTAGGCCTATTTTGTATGTATAAATAGAAGGATAGGTAATGTAAGAAGGAGTCAGATAACATATTTGTGTTATGTAGGTTAAGTGCTAAGAGTTGGATTTGTGTGATCGAGGTTTTGTGCATTCTGTGTAGACTTCTAGAGCTCAGTGCAAGTCCTTGTGTGAGACTATAGAAGGATTTGTGCTATAATGCAAGGAAGAAAAATCTAGCGAGCTGCGCAGATCTTCTGTCATGTGTGGAGTAAGGGTTTTTGAGGATCTATGCCTGTAACCGATTGACTGAAGACAATAAAGAAGAAGAGTTGGTGGACGTAGCCCCAGGGTGGGGGTGAACCACGTAAACACTGTGTTAGCTTGCTTTGTGCCTGTCTTTATGTGTTCATGTCTCCTTTTGATAAGTGCTTTGAGATGATTAGATATATCTTTTTATGCTTAGTGATAATGATGTGTAGAATGTTAGATCTGATATACATGAATATGTGCAGTGCTTGATCAGTTAGATATGACCTATTTATTGATGCTAAGTGCTTAATACAATAGATTAGTGCGGATACTGTGAAGCTTTGTCTTACCAGCAAAGTGGTTATTGATTGTATATTGTGGAACTGATGGTGCTAAGTGCTATATTAAGTTGTATAGTCACAGATATGTGTCCTAGCTAATGTTGCAGACACTTGAGTCCTACAACAACCCCTTCCTCTACCTTGGGTGAGACTTCATCTTCTTTGCAGGTGTTGCCGAAAGGGCCAATAGTTAAGGTTTTGTTGGTGTGTTGTTGTAGCGTTGAACCTTGGGTCTGCCCCTGTGCCAACAAATCGTTCCATTGCTGGGACCTGAAACTGTGATTGCTGGGAACTAAGGAAGAAGAATCTTTGTGCAAAGATTCAACTTGAAACCGTGGAAGATCTGTGTGTAGATTTGTTGCCCTAGTGCACATCTTTTTACTCAACCTGTGCATCTTTGTGCCAATAAATAAAGGTCATATTTGAAGAAAAGAAAGGTTATATCTGAAAAAAAGAAGTCATATCTAAAGAAAAGAGGTCAGATCTGCAATAAGAGGGGTCATATCTATAGAAAGGAGGTAATATATGTAAACTCTGTGCTATGATAAAGGTAAGAATAGTAGAAAAGTTCTATATCTGAAAGCTTTGTGCCCTGTAAAAGTAAGATTAGTGAAATTTTTTGTTTCTAGAGTATGGATCTAGGTATGATTGATAGATTTTGTCTTAGCTTGAAAACTAGGGCACTGATAGATGAAAGAAGATTTGATATGAATAGATCTGATAATAATAATGAAAGATATGTTATACCTATGCATAGAAAGAATGTTTGGACTAACAAATGGATGCAGGATCCTAGAAAGAATTTGTTGCAGCTTAACTCCTATGATCCTAGTGTGTAGTATAGGAGAAGTTGGGGATCATTTAGAAGAAAGAGAGGATTGACCCTCTGTTATAGTTGCAGAAGACTATGACACCTTGCTAAGGAATGCCCTTGACGAAGGCCTAGTTGCCTTTGATGTAAGGCTATGAAACATGAAGTGTTGGATTTCCCTAGAATGATCTCTAAGCTTGAAGGAATGAATGTGAATCAAGAAAACCCTAAGGCAGATCCAGGAAAGGAAGAACCCCAGCAATAATGAGAGAAAATATTACTACAAATGAGAGAAACCCTGAACGACCATCGACATGTCAGATTATCAGAGATTTTCAAAGAAAAAGAATGCATTGAAGAAAGAATAGGGGACTTCGACATTGACTTTGTTCTTGATGAAGAGACACAAGTGAATATTATGCTAGAAAGAACTTGGGAAGCTATAGGGAAGCCTGCTATGATCCCTTCATTAGGAGGAATAGGACTATTCAGAGGAAATCTAATAAGTTTATGTGGGAATCTCGCTCAGATACCTATGACCATCAATGGAACTTTGACAAAGGAAGATTTTGAGATTATTAAATTTATTGAAGACAACGCCCCGTTTACCATGTTACTAGGGAAACCTTGGATTGGAAGAGATCAAGCTAGATGAAAGGAAGAAGAAGAAGCCTTGGAGTAGAAGAAACAAAAGTTAAAATATTTCATGACCAGAAGGATCGCTCAATTGATTAAAGATCAGGAGAACAAATCAAAGCTATTTAACACTAGAAACCTAGATATCAAAGCTGCAAGACCATTAGAATACCCACAGAAGACTGAAGTACTTACTCCAAATACAAAAGAGGTGTTACCCCTGAAAGATTCTCAATAACACAAAGTGATTATGTCCAAGGAAAATGAGAATCAAAATGGGAAAAGAACCACCGAGATGAAGCTCACTGGAAAGAAGGATATAAATCTAAGTGAGAAGAGGGCTAAGATTGAAAAGTTATAGCAGGTTCTAGAGGGAACCTTGTAGAAAGAAAATTTGCAGAATTGGAGCTTCACCGGGATATCAGAACAATGACATATACCACTTCGCCATGACGAAGCAATATATCCATTGGAAGCCGATATATCCATTCGACTATTGCTCTAATTGGGTCAGAAAGAATTGATGGTTCACCACCAAACCATTGGACCGCACCGTAATAGGAAGATCAAGAGTTAATGATGCTCATACCCGTTGCAAGTAAACCATTACTGAGTTTCCTATTTATCCCATTGTGCCATGCAAGAAGAACACTTTTTCCAACTGAGAATTTGAAGCCCATAGACTAATCCAAGTTCATACAGTGACCTCCATGCTCTTTCTCTTTATCTCGTTACTGTGTCTAAGCTATTCCTTGAACCCATGATTTTTAATCCCGAGTGGGGATGTCCGATGAGCTCACCGCAGTTGAAGAATTTGTAACAAAAGTTCTCCTTGATTTAATGACCGAGAGAGTCATGTTGGGATGAGGAGTGTCTACATGGGTACAAAGCATCGTCGACAAGAGGATTGCCAGCCTCCTTGTCCACTGCTCGAGTTGGTCCATCTCAACCAACCGATGAGAAGTGAACTAATCACAGAGACGTGTTGATGGGCGAAAATGATTGTCCATCAATTGGAAGAACGAGTCTGGTCTGGAGTTGTCTAAATAACCCAAGCCATTTGGTATGACTCATCCTGACAGGTTTAATGGCTCCGTTGGCCAATCTAAAAGTCTTAAAAAAAATGAGTAAATAAATAAAGGAATGAAATAACTAACTAATTACTAATTACTGATATATAAATGTACACGTTTGTATATAACTATTTTAAATAATATTTACACAATAGATCTATTTCTCTAATTTATGTACATGTTATACAATTTGTGAGTTTTAATCTGAACTCACAGAAATCAATGAAAAGGTGGTTCTTTTCATTAAATATAGATAAAGAAAAAAAAAAAAAACTATTTCTTTTGTTTTTGTTTTTTATCTCTATGCATCTGTAAAATTAAATATCAAACATACCATGGAAGAAGAATATATAGACAGTGTAAACCAGATCACTTACAAGAGTTTCGAAAGTATTTAAACAAACAAAGAGAGCAAACTAACCTATTAATGATTTGATCAGCATGCATATGTCGTTTGTATGATCATGAATCATCCATCCAGTCTGTCCACCAGGTAAATCTGTTGTGAAACTTTCATGTTGTTTGAAATAAATGCCAAACAGTACATCGACTGCTGGATTTTAATGATAGTACGACAAGATGCAGATAGTAACTGTGATATTTATGACTATAGGCAATTATACATAAGATAAATCTAATTGTAACACCTTCTTTTAATCATTAAACAAGATTAAGATAAACCTTATCATTTGAATTGAACGATCAATCACTATTTTCATATAACTGAAGCATAAAATTGTGGACTGTATGAAAGAAATTATCTTGACGACATAATAATTAGTGAAGCAAAAAGATATCAATAATTATTGAATTACCAAGATAAACAAACCATAGACAACAACAATATTTACAGATAGCTAAAGCAGAAATGTAAACATATGTTCTGTCCAAATTCATGTATAAGTTGTCCACAATTAGCCCTAGGACAGGATGATTTCATTACAAAAAAAATAATGAGTTTTTAAAGCCTTTAGAAAGGTAATTGTCTCATTTTCTAAGATCAGATATTGATTACAAAAATAAAAGGGGGATATAACCACCCAGATCATACTAAATCTTGTAAAGCTAAAAAAGTTTATTTTTGTTTATACAAAAATGTATCATAGATATGGCTAACAAGCCTAAAAAAATGCTTCAGATGACCTGGTAACCATGAACTCCTAGATATCCTGAAAAGAAAAAAAATAAATAGAGAAACTTAGATATATGTTTAACCATTAGTTTGCAAATTTCGAATTAGAATATCTGGCTACAGAATTTGTTGATTCTGTAGCTAGTTCATTTTAGTAATGAAATCCAATTTATTCAATGAATAAAACAATCTAATTTATTTAATGAATAACCCTATTTTAAGATAAAAGAAATCTTACCTCTAACTCTAAAATCAAATCATATCAGATGATCTTAGAATTTATTATTGTTGTTGCAGTCTCAATGTTTTTTAATATCACATTCCCTATAGTCTTCATATGTTTCCTTTTTTTTGAATGACAGACTCGAGCCTATGATTTTCATTTGTTAAGGCATCGACCTGGTCAGTGAGAGATTTAATCGGTGACTATAAAATAGGTATATTAGTGTAGTATTTATCAATCCAGAATAGGCAAACCTCACATTACGACTGAGCGACGGTCCCTTGGGAATAACCATGATTGTGAACCAGAGCATCTCCAACATGGACTGTAGATTTATTACCCAACTTAATACTAGGAAACCCTTCACTATGTTTTAGACAAGGCGATAGATTGTCCACGAAGTTGTAAGGCTGATCGAGGTGTGGTTGGAATGAAAGAGGGTCTTCTTCAGTGAGAAATTTATCAATTTCAGAATTCGAACTCTCATGGATCTCGATCATCTTGATCGAGCTCGCATGAGGGTTCGACTTGTTTCGGAGCTTCCTCAAAATTAACCTTCCAGCTCTCTTATTTTTAAAACTCAAATCAACATTGCCTTTAGACATCTTGCCTGTAGATTTGTTTGAATTTTTGACAGAGTTATTAGGCTGTGTATCTTGCTCATGGGCCTTCTCAACAACTTTTGGGTCGGGTAAAGGATTACTGTGGGTGGCCGTAACATAGGCCTGGGTAGGTGAGGGGGGCACTGTAGGATAGACCAAGGTTTCCTCAATCAAAGGCTTGTCAACTGCTTCAGCATTGGGGTTAATGAAACCATTTCTGGTTAAAAACGAATCCCAATCATCCTTCTTCAACTTTAATTGATGTACAAGAATAATTCTTATTAAACAGTCGTGGAAAAGAATCGAATCCAAAAGTTTCTTTTTAAACCTTTTATCCATTTTGTAAAGGCTCCTCCACAGGTAATAAGGCATGTTTAAAGGAAACCATATGAAAATCATGAGTAGATGCACATGATAAGGAAACACAAGACCAAAATGGCCTTCACAAGTGACAATATGTTTCAACACTGCAAGCAGACCGTGCCATCGGGTTTTCAGTAAGGAGACTGGCATACCTTTGTCACAATCATTGATCTTCCAGGATGTAAAGAAAAGACTCCAAGGAACCTCTTCTACCTTAGCATTCTTGAACCACCTCTGACCGCTCGCAGGGAGTCCTGTAGCTTGGCTTAAAAATTCCTCTGTGAATTCGACTTGAATGTCCCCCAACTTAGCTCTACATCCATCAAATGATAGAGCAAATTCTTGAGCAGTCTGTAGGATGAAACCATGGAATTGGTCAAGGAAAATGATCCAACCATTACCCTCGAGATCCTCTCTGGCATCATCGCATAGGAGTAAGGTTTGAGTGCCATTAGGTTCGACTCTAACAACCAGAACCATTTCAACATCATAGGGAATCACCCAAACAATGCATAAGGAGGGTTCATAAGAGCAGACAAGAGGTATACTCCAGGCCCGAAAAACAACAACAGTCTATGGCATATGAGTAGAAAATTCATAACGAAAAGACAGGCATTGTTTGAAATGAATGCAAGGGGTGTTGCAAGGCCCAAGACCAAGATTTGAAATGATGGGATGACTGTAATTGTATTTCCACCTCTCATAAAGTACAATCCACGACTAGAGCATGAAAATAAAAATAAGTGCGCAACATAGTGGGTTCGATCATAAAGTTTGGGAGAGTGAAACTTGTAAATCAAAGCCTAGTGATGAGGAAACATATGACCAGAAACCACAAAATAAACCATATCAATGCTCAAATCAAAAAGTCCTTTGTTGATATAATTAACAATCCATAAGCATGCTTGACATTCAAGGAATTGAAACAATGAGAATAGTCTTCATAGCAAGGAACAAGGCTTCATTAATAAATTGTAGAGACATTTTGCCTTTCATAAATTTTTCAAATAAAATGATAACACAGTCGTAAGTTTTACTGCTTCATTTTCATGCTTTCATTCATGAATGAAGCATTAAAACAAGAACAATAGGGAAAACCGAAAAATTACAATTGTCATTTCGAAAATTGCTTATGAAGAACAGAAAAATGTATGACCCCAGTTAGGCAGCTACATAGATCATTTAATTGATATAAAAAGTTAAAAATATGTTGGGCTGCCAACAATGGCGACATGCTCGGAGAAGCAATTATCTCTGTAATACAGACGAGTTCAGGTTAGAGAAATCTGAAAGATTTCAAATCAAAGAACAACTGAAAGGTTATTTGAACATCTTTATTGATCATGATGTAGTCCATTTTAAGATATCTTTCATTAAAAAGAATGAAATCTGATGACAAACTTCACAAAAGAAAGCCACGACATTTAAGTTAATGTCTCCAATACTGTTGACAGGGCCACTATTGCCAGCAGGCATTCATTGCCTTGACAAGGATGTCAATTGACCCACTCTAATGTCTGTATCCCGTCCAAGAAATTTCAAATCGGAATGAAGGACGCTTATGGCCAAAAAAAGATTTATACCTAAGAATTTTCTTTTACCTGGCATCGCTTCGCTGTGAGTGGGCCTGTTCAGTACCACGATGAAGTTTTCTTGGAATCATGCATGCATTTACCCACTGCCAGCATACCTGTTCAGTGTCCCGACATGTTTACAAACACTTCCCATAGCTCTCTGAGAAATTATTCACATTCTAATATAGTTTTAAAGATATTCAAAAGAGCAGGGTGATGCTGAAAATTCCAGTTTTTTAACACAACTTAATATTTCCCAGGCCTTTAAATTTTTCTAGCTAACCTTCATCAAGATCTGAAAATAGTTCATTAATAAAACTAATTTTCGTGGACAGGGAGACATCGTTGAGTTGCTTTCTTAAAGAGAAGGGACAAAGTAAAGAGATTTTTTAAAGATAATCGTGAATACTTTCAAGTGCCAATTGAAACCAAGAAATCAACTCTCAAACAAAATATCATCTTTAACTAGCCTACATTTTCAAGGAAAGATGACAATTGATGCTCTGATAGCCTTTGACAATTATTTCGAGATGAAGCATTCTATTTTCTTCTTTTGAATTAGACTATAATATAGGCATGTTTGACTCAAATAGGCCAAAAAATGAAAAAAAAAAAAAAAACCAGAAAAGAAAACGGAAAGCAAAGAAATCAAAACAGAAAAATATTTATAAAAGGTGTATCGGAGAATAGTTAGGTAACATACCTTTTGAGAGCTTGGCCATTCAACGGGAAGGTATCTAGATGTCCCTTTAAATTATGGAGTCGGAAAGAACTAGGACCTAGTTTTTCAGCGATTAGGAACGGTCCCAACCACAGGTTTTAGAACTTAGTATGTTCGCCTTTCCCCTCATGAGGTTTGTCCCACTTAAGGACAAGATCACCTACCTCAAAATTCCTGTTTGAGACAGAATTGGAATCGAACCAGCTTTTGACAATAAGTTGATGTTGATCCAGTTTTTGTTTTGCTTGACCCCTTACTTCTTCTAACTTCAACAAAGCATTAATCTGACTCTCCAAAGGAGGACAATTTTCTTCCTGAACGTTCTGTGATAACTGTAGAGATGGAAGAAGAACATGCGGCGGAAGAATTTCTTCCCTACCATAAACGAGAAAAAAGGGGGAATTACCAACAACAATTTTTGGAGTTACCCTATTAGCCCAGATTGCATTGAATTGTGCATTATGCCATTTTTTGTGGTTTTCGGAGACCATTCTCTTTATGATCTTGATCAGGTTTTTATTGGTCAATTCCACAAAACCATTTCCTTGAGGGTAATAGTTTGCATAATACTTTAGTTTTATTCCTTTTTCTAAAGAAAAAACACTCATTTCGAGAGACGAAAAATAGAAAGCATTATCAAACACTAGACATTCAGGGATACTGAAACGAGTGATAATGTTTGAATTAAGGAAGGATATTACCTAACTGGTGTTTACCACTTTTAATGGTGCAGCCTCGGACCATCTGGTGAAATAGTCTGTCGCTGTAATTATGTATTTATGTTGCTACGATGATGT
Organism: Picea engelmannii; assembly: GCA_009831015.1. Taxonomy (NCBI): domain Eukaryota; kingdom Viridiplantae; phylum Streptophyta; class Pinopsida; order Pinales; family Pinaceae; genus Picea; species Picea engelmannii. The sequence goes on along the minus strand of ML781617.1, from coordinate 1,160,869 downwards.
GGGGTTAATTGGGCCTATAATGTCAAGGCCCCATTGCTGAAAAGGGAAATCTACCGAGACAGGTTGCAGTGGGAATGCTAACTTCTGTACTCGTCCAAAAGCCTTTTGACAGATTACACACTTGTGGCATAATGTATGGGCATCTTTGAAAATAGTGGGCCAGTAATATCCTGCCCTTAATACTTTGTGGGCAGTGGTGTCTCCACCGAAATGCCTACCAGCTTCCCCTGCATGTAATTCTGATAAAACTTTATCTGCTTCATCTCTTTCTAGAAAACGCATAAGTATTCCATCAAAATTTTGGCGAAACAATATACCATTCACCAGTTGGAAAGAAGGAGATTTTAATCTCAACACGCTCCTCTTTTTTGGATCAAGGCGACGGGGAGCTGATCCATGTATTGGATAAAACTTGATGTCATCATACCAAGGACTTGTAAGATTTTGTACACAACAGATTTGATTTTGATTATGCTGATCTTCAAATAAAATATCAGTTTGATTCTGCTATTCTATAGCTAAATCAACAACTAATTTACATAAACATTGTCCTCTAACGATTTGTGCTGGAGTTATATCAAGGTCATATTATTGTAAGGATGTGACCCAGTTTTCCCTTTTCTCACCCAATTCTTTCTATACTAACAAATTTTTGACAGCAGGGTAAGGGATAATGACTTTCGTCCTAGATTTCAGTAGATAAGATCGAAAATGTTTTACTGCTTTAAAAATAGCATAAGCCTGTTGATCTACTGCTGGGTAATTAAGCTTTTCTCTCTTAAAGGATGAACTCATAAATGCAATAGGAACTTCTTTGTTTTCAACATTCTTTTGGGTTAGTACAACGACATAAGACCGATTAGAGGCAAACGTGTAGAGGGTGAAATCTCACAAAAAGTCAGGGATCATTAGGGATGGAGCCTCCACTATGGCCTTTTTTATTGAATCAAAAGCTTGACTTTCTAGAGGTCCCCAATGGTACTGCACATCCTTTTTTATTAAGTTTTGTAATGGTCTGACCATTTCTGAAAAACTCGGGACAAACCTTCTAACAAAATTTATCTGACCTACGAAAGATTGCATGGACTTTTTGGAAAAAGGGGGGGAAAGTTTTGAAATGACTTGAGTCCTCTTAGGGTCAATGATCATCCCTTCATTGGGTACAATGAATCCGAGAATCTTGCCTTGTTCTACTGCAAAGACAAATTTTTTGGGATTTAGAGAGATGTCGTACTTACAACATCATTGTAGAATAGATCTTAGATGAGCTAAATGATCTCCTTTATTCTTTGAGAAGACAGTGAAATAATCTAGATAGACTACCACAGATTGATTGATTAGACCATGGAAAGCGATATCCATTGCTCTCTGAAAAATGGAACTGGCATTTATAAGCCCAAAGGGAATCTTTCTATAAGCATAGGTACCCCATGGAGTACAGAAAGTGGTTTTCAATTGGTCTGGGGGAGACATTAGGACTTGGTTATACCCTGAAAAACCATCCATCAGTGATAATATTTTAGAAACAGATACCTATTGGAGAATCTATTCCATGGGAGGAACATGGTAGTTTTCTTTATCAGACGCTCGGTTTAAATTTCAGAAATCGACACATAGTCGGATTTCGCCACTTTTCTTCCTTACAGGGACAAGGTTAGAGACCCACTATGTATGTCTCACTGGGAAGATTATTTTAGCATTCAATAGTTTGTTTAGTTCCTTCTTGACCATTGGTTCAAGTTTTGGGTGCATCTTTCTCAACTTCTGTTGAAAAGGTTGAGTCTGGGGTTTCATGAGAATAATGTGTTGTATGATGTTAGGATCGAAGGTTTTCAGATCATCATATGTCCAAGCAAAGACATCCTTAAATTCCTTAAACAACTTAATAAATGATACATTTTCTTTCTCAGAACATCCCATTCCCAAATTGATGCATTGTGGGTTATCTTTAGTTCCTAGATTTACTTTTTCATAGGTCAAGGAAGAACTATTCGTTTTACAATTTACTGATTTTCTGAATTTATCATGCAAATCATAAAAATTTTCTAATCTTACCACAGATTTTGGGATATAATTTACCAAATTTGATGTTGATTCCAGAGATCTTGGGTCTGATATTACCATAAAATTGCAGAGGTCTTCATCATGGGTGCCTTCATTGATAACTGCACCTTGGAAAGTATCTTCCATGTGCTGAAAACTGATGATCTATTGATCGTCATCGAAAACTCTCCAATTAGTGATGTTGTTCGGGATGGATGGTCTGAACAACAACTCAACTAAAAATGCATTTGGAGAAAGGCCTTTTGCAGGAAAAAGTTTAGAAGCGACATTAGCCAACAAGTCAGCTTCAAATTTATTCACTCTTGGAATAGAATTAATGTTAAACGTAGAAAATTTGTTCATTAGATTCCATACCTCAGCTTGATAACTTTTCAGGTGTGGAGATAGGCAATGAATGGAGTTTCTTACCTATCTGACCACAATTTCCGAATCGTCGAAAACCATTAAATTATAAACTCTTAAATCTAGTGCCTTTCTAAGACCTTGCTATAGCGCCTCATATTCAGTTGTATTGTTTGTGCATTCAAATTCTAATCGGCAAGCGATCAAAGTTTTGTTACCTGCTGGATCAATGAGCACACATCTTGCACCGACTCCTTCTTTAGATTTAGATCCATCGAAGTAAAGAGACCAGATATGATTCTCATCAGTTGTATGTGACACCTTAGAGAGAACTGTTGACTCTGTGCACATCATGAGTTTGGAATGTTGTTCTGGGTCAGTAATAGTAGAAGTTTCAACCATGAAGTTGCTGAAAAAGGTGTTCATCCCCTGCATTTTAGGTGAATTGGCGGAAGTAGTGAATGGTTCATTAGGATCATTTAAATTGTTTACTGTAAGCTTGAGGTAACGCTCACGATTGATCTTGATTCTGTTAGGATTTCCATTCTCTGGAAGCCACAAATGAGACCAATCTGTCGCAAAGTAACCATGCAGTTGTTCAGACCAATCACTACTTAAAAATAATCCATATACTTCAGGGATATCAATGACAATAATATCAATAATCTGGTGGACTTTAGGATTAGATGATAATCTAATAAGTACATTTTTTAATTCACCTATTACCTTAACACTAGTCCGATCAAGATGAATAATTTTCAGACAGGAAGGTTGAACTTCAGTATTGATTTTTTGGTAGACAGAACAAGGCATTACGTTTGACGATGCACCAGAATCTACCATACAATTATGTACATTCCTATTGAAAATTTCAAAAGTCAACAAAAAGGGTGGGACATCCCTGCAAGTATTAACAACAGGAGTTTGTTGGTTTTTAGTTGCAGCCCCTGGAACTATTTTATCTACATTTGTTACGCTTTTTATAGCAAGGTCTCTTTTATCAGAGGATTCTAGTGTCGTTTTAACGGGGACCTTTTGAGGTGTTTCAGGGTTGTTTTCTGAAAATTTGTTGTTGTTCAGATTGTTGTTTTTGTTGTTTTCTGCAATATTTTGAAGCATATTTTGTAGAAGAAAAGGAAATTTTAATAATTCGTAAACATAAATATTAGCTCTATGTTTTTTGAGATCCTCAATCAAATCATATTCTAAACTTGGAGTCGCTGAATTCTGTTTAGTTTCGATTTGTTTAGACTGTTTTTGTGGTGCATTAGTTCCAATTTCAGAAGAGGATTTATTCGTTGTTTTTCTTCTGGTATTGTAAGGATGCACCGTTTCAAAATTGGCTTGAAAGGTACTATCCGAAAAATGCCCAAAGATGTTGGGCGATGATTCGTCCTCTTCCACTATTTCTTGTTCAAACACATCATCAGAAATCTCGAGGGGAACTAAGTTATCATGTGCTTCCAGAATTGTCTGGATAACAAACTATAGGCTTTATAGATTTAGGCCTTCAGAATTTGAGCTAGGCCAGTTTGTGGGAAAAGGATTTCTAAAAGGGGGTTTGTAAGACCCTTTGCTTGAATAAGTTTCTTCTGTTGATCTCCTTAAATCTATAACTTGATTTGACAACTTCTGAATGACCTTGTGTAAACTTTCTAGATCTGAACTGTTTGATTGAGTTTTGGTTTGGGGAGGTCTAGGAAGAATTTCTATTTTCTTCTTGGAAGATGAGGTAATCTCTGCCTTGTTACTGATATTGTCTTTTAGGCTTAGAATATCCTTCTCAATTTGGCTTGCCTCCTCGAAGGCTTCCAATAATGTTGCTTTCTTAGACCTTTTTACCCAGATTGCTATATTTTGGTGCAAGGCTTTGGTATAGTATGCGGCAATATGATTTTCAACAAGCATTGAATTAGTGGGGATTCGATTTTTTAATGTTATAAACCTTTGATTAAAGTCTTTTATTTTTTCCTTGGGGTTCATACTTAAACTAGAGAGTTCCATGACTAAGAAGACTTTGGGAGATTTGTCATCTCCGAATTTTTCAAGGAAACAAGATTCGAATCTATCCCAAGATACAATGGTACGGGGTTATTGGGAAAAATACCAAGTAGAGGCATTGCCTTCAAATGTGTACGAAAAAAGTCTACATACTACGTCTTCGTGTTCTACACTTCGGAGTCTAATGGCTAGCATGAATTTTTTTATATGATCCTCAACAATCTGCTTGGAATCTGGATCAAATTTAGGGAGCCATTTATCCAGATGTTTAGGCAAAGGATGTTGGGGTCTAGGTATAGCCACAACATCTTGATCTAGCCAAGGTCTGGCGAGATTATTTGGATTTTCCATAGGTGTGGGTGGTGTCGAAGGCTGAGATGAAGAACTGCCTTTGTCCGATGACTCTTCTCCTAAAGAGGAGGGAGATGAAGGCGGTGGTGATGATGGGATACCAGATCCTCTGGCTGTAGGAGTGATGATGTGATCTATATCTATAGGATTTTGGGTAAGACCAGTGCCTTCAAGTTGCTCTCTGATATCAGAAAAATCTAGCAGTTGGTTGGCCTGGTTGTCTGATACAAGCCAAAGAACCATGTGTCCTTAGGAGCGATTGACGAACAATTTTTTGTACATTGGACCCTGAGGGGTTTGGTGTTACTGGTTCAACAGTAATCTGTGGATTTTCATTTTGATGTGGTTGTTGTTTGAGAGGTAATGTTGTCGTCATAATGACTTCTTGTTACTATAGGTGAGCGGGTAGGAGGGGGAGGAGTCTTGCAACCTCCACGTGCCATCAATAGTGTTCAGGCCCTTCTTCTAGCGCCATTTGTTGATAGGTGAAAATGACCATCCGTCAATTGGAAAAACAAGTCTAGTTCGAGGTTGTCTAAATAACCCTTTGGTATGACTCATCCTGACGGGTTTAATGGCTCTATTGGCCAATCTAAAACTCCTAAAAAAACCAAGTAAATAAATAAAGGAATGAAATAGCTAACTAATTACTAATTACTGATATATAAATGTACACGTATGTATATAACTATTTTAAATAATATTTACACAATAGATCTGTTTCTCTAATTTATGTACATGTTATACAATTTGTGAGTTTTAATCTGAACTCACGACAATCAATGAAAAGGTGGTTCTTTTCATTAAATATAGATAAAGAAAACAAAATAAACTATTTCTTTTGTTTTTGTTTTTTATCGCTATGTATCTGTAAAATTAAATATCAAACATAACGTGGAAGACGAATATGTAGACAGTGAAAACCAGATCACATACAAGAGTTTCGAAAGTAAACAAACAAACAAAGAGAACAAACTAACCTATTAATGATTTTATCAGCATGCATCCGTCATTTGTATGATCATAAATCATCCATCCAGTCTGTCCATGAGGTAAATCTGCTGTGAAACTTTCACACTGTTTGAAATAAATGCCAAACAATACAACAACTGCTGGATTTTAATGATAGTACGACAAGATGCAGATAGTAACTGTGATATTTATGACTACAGGCAACTATACATAAGATCAATCTAATTGTAACACCTGCTTTTAATCATTCAACAAGATTAAGATAAACCTTATCATTTGAATTGAAAGATCAATCACTATTTTCATATAACTGAAGCATAAAATTGTGGACTGTATGAAAGAAATTATCTTGACAACATAATAATTAGAGAAGACAATAGCTATCAATAATGATTGAATTACCAAGATAAACAAACCATAGACAACAACAATATTTACACATAGCTAATGCAGAAATGTAAACATATGTTTTGTCCAAATTCATGTATAAGATGTCCACAATTAGCCCCAGGCCAGGATGATTTCATTACAAAAAAATAATGAGTTTTTAAAGCCTTCAGAAAGGTAACTGTCTCATCTTCTGAGATCAGATATTGATTACAAAAATAAAAGGAGGATATAACCACCTAGATCATACTAAATCTTCTAAAGATAAAAAAGTTTATTTCTGTTTATACATAAATGTATCATAGATATGGCTAACAAACCTAAAACATTCTTCAGATCACCTGGTAACCATGAACTCCTAGATATCCTGAAAAGACAAAAAAAAATAGAGAAACTTAGATATATGTTTAACCATTATTTTGCAAATTTCGAATTAGAATATCTGGCTACAAAATCTACTGATTCTATAGCTAGTTTATTTTAGTAATGAAATCCAATTTATTCAATGAATAAAACAATCTAATTTATTTAATGAATAACCCTATTTTAAGATAAAAGAAATCTTACCTCTAACTGTAAAATCAAATCATATCAAATGGTCTCAAAATTTTTTATTGTTGTTGCAGTCTCAATGTTTTTTAATATCACATTCCCTATAGTCTTCATACGTTTTCCTTTTCTTTGAATGAAAAACTTGAGCCTATGATTTTAATTTGTTAAGGCACTGACCTGGTCAGTGAGAGATTTAATCTGTGACTGTAAAATAGGTATATCAGTGTAGTATTTATCAATCCAGAATAGGCAAGCCTCACATTGCGATTGAGTGACGATCCCTTGGGAATAACCATGATTGTGAGCCGGAGCATCTCCAACATGGACTATAGATTTATTACCCAACTTAATACCAGGAAACCCTTCACTATGTTTCAGAAAAGGTGGTAGATTGTCCACAAAGTTGTAAGGCTGATCGAGGTGTGGGTGGAACCAAAGAGGGTCTCCTTCAGTGAGAAATCTATCAATCTCAGAATCCGAAATATCATGGATCTCGATCATCTTGATCAATCTCGCATGAGGGTTTGAATTGTTTCGGAGCTTCCTCGAAATTAACGTTCCATCTCTCTTATTTTTAAAACTCAAATCAACATCGCCTTTAGACGTCTTGCCTGTAGGTTTGTTTGAATTTTTGACAGAGTCATTAGGCTGTGTAGCTTGCTCATGGGCCTGCTCAACAACTTTCGGGTTAGGTAAAGGCTTAATGTGGGTGGTCGTAACATAGGCCTGGGTAGGTGAGGGGGGCACGGTAGGATAGACCAAGGTTTCCTCAATCATAGGCTTGTCAACCGCTTCAGCATTGGGGTTAATGAAACCATTTCTAGTTAAAAACGAATCCCAATCATCATTTTGAAACTTTAATTAATGTACAAGCATAATTCTTATTAAACCGTGGTGGAAAAGACTCGAATCCAAAAGTTTCTTTTTAAATCTTTTAGCAATTTTGTAAAGGCTCCTCCATAGATAATAAGGCATGTTTAAAGGAAACCCTATGAAAATCATGAGCAAACGCAGATGATAAAGAAACACAAGACCAAAATGGCCTTCACAAGTGACAAACTGTTTCAACACTACAAGCAGACCATGCCATCGAGCTTTCAGTAAGGAGACTGGCATACCTTTGTCATAGCCATTGATCTTTCAGGATGTAAAGAAAAGACTCCAAGGAACCTCTTCTACCTTAGCATTCTTGAACCACCTCTGACCACTCGCATGGAGTCCTGTAGCTTGGCTTAAAAATTCCTCTGTGACTTCAAGTTGAATGTCCCCCACCTTATCTCTACATCTATCGAATGAGAGAGTGAATTCCTGACCAGTCTGTAGGTTGAAACCCTAGAATTGTTCAAGGAAAACAAGCCAACCATTACCCTTGAGATCCTCTCTGGCATCATCGCATAGGAGGAAGGTCTGAGTGCCATTAGGTTTGACTCTAACAATCGGATCCATTTCACCATCACAGGGAATCACCCAAATAGTGCGTAAGGAGGGTTCGTAAGAGAAGACGAGAGGTATATTCCAGGCCTGAAAAACAACAACAGTCTATGGCGTATGAGCAGAAAATTCATAATGAAAAGATAGGCATTGTTTGAAATGAATGTGAGGGGTGTTGCAAGGCCCAAGACCAAGATTCAAAATGATGGGTTGACTGTAATCATATTTCCACCTCTCATAAAGTACAAGCCATGACCAGAGAATTAAAACAAAAATAAGTGCGCAACATAGTGGGTTCGATCATAAAGTTTGGGAGAGTGAAACTTGTAAATCAAAGCCTAGTGATGATGAAACATATGACCAAGAAGCACAAAAGAAACCACATCAATGATCAAATCAAAAGGTCCTTTGTTGATATAATTAACAATCCATAAGCATGCTTGACATTCAAGGAATCGAAACAACGAGAATAGTCTTCATAGCAAGGAACAAGGCTTCATTAATAAACTGTAGAGACATTTTTCCTTTCATAAATATTTCAAATAGAATGATAACACAGTCGTAAGTTTTAATGCTTCATTTTCATGCTTTTAGTCATAAACGAAGCATGAAAACAAAAACAATAGGGAAAACCGAAAACTTACAATTGTCATTTCTAAAATTGCTTGTGAAGAACAAGAAAAATGTATTACCCCAGTTAGGCAGCTACATAGATCATATAATTGATATAAAAAGTTAAAAATATGTTGGGCTACCAACAAGATGACATCGTGAATTCCAATCTAATTCTGAGCATTTTTCCTGCTTACCTACCACCTCTGAACGACGCTATCATTCGTGACAGTGTACCCCGAGAATTCAAGTATGCTTTGATCACTGCGTACCTTCCAAAAGGGGTGCGTGTAGTTTGTGCCAACCAGGATAAGCTCACTGCATTGAAGTTTAGTGAATTCAACCTCGGAGACAGGAATGTTTACAGTATGCTCACCCCTCATAAGTATTTGACGAGAAAAAAAGGAAAGAACTCAAAGGTTATCACTCAGTCATGGACATAGAACCTCACACAGTCCACCCTACTAAATGTTATGAAGATTCTGCACTTCGGACAACACCAGGAGATCAACGCATGCGTCAAGTTGTTTCTATCATGCTACCATGGCAGATATTTGTGGTTGAACCACCGCATCACAGTGGATCTGATATTGATCAATCGAATCATAGGGCTAAGCATGCAAGGCCCCGACCCACAGGATTTCTAACCCGAAAAGATCGCATATCACACTCTCGCCCAGAGGATAAAGGAAATGTATAGATATTTAGACAAGGGAACGCGAGGCTACAAGGTAGCCTCTATCTAGAGCAACATAGTGTGCCTCACTTGTCAATTGATCGCAAGGAATTTAGTTCACAAGAACCGACCCACCCAAGTGACCGGATTTGTAGTCGACCTCCCAGGGAAGTGCGTGGAGGGCCTACATATGAATTGGGCCAAATAGTTGGTGAACCAGTTAGAACTGGACTTCAAAGAAGCACAGGACCAAGGGCATGAGTTCCACTTCAGTTGTCTTCTCATTCTAATTGCTTTCATTGCATGGGAGATGCTGGAAGGTGCAACCTTCCCAGACATCGAGCCCTTTGAACCACTGGCCGTGAAGTTCAGTATGTTGTGGTACTCCAGTGACATGAACAAGAAGTGGCAATCCAATGTCGTCTTCCACACTTATTACAACCAACTGAAGACTTAAATCTATTCTATGCCTCGTATAACCCTGAACACACTCCACAGGTTCATGCCATTGATGAAATTTAGTGCAGACCACCATTTCATCTATATCATAGCACGCGCTGCTGAGCATAAAAAACAACTACAATTATATTACAAGCTGACGGAGGATGACTTGGAAGAAATCACCAAGGAGTGGTCAGTGAACCTCCTCATTTCAGTAGACCCCGCGAAGATCTCTGATATAGATAGTCCAGAACTTGTGCACGATACACCTAGACCAAGCAAGACTAAGAAAAATAAAGAAGCTCAAGATGTCAACAGTACCTCAATGAAGACTACTTCTATCTCACTTGAGCAAGGAGGTGATGGTGGAGAAATAGATGGCACCAAATTCGAACAGAAGAAAGGTGAGGTCACACCGTCTAGAGACGAGGAGGACCCCTCCAAGAAAATGAAGGTTTCCCCACCGAAACCTACATCTCAGAAGAAAGTGAAGGAAACCAGGACTAAATTTGAGACTACCCTAACCTCAGATGACTTCGAATTCATCATCGCTGCACTAAACAATGCTTTGCTGGAGATAGTGGAGAAGCAAAAAGCCAAGTAGGTGGAGGTGTTCAGTTGGATCAAGGTTGAATTTCAAGAAGTGCACCAGGCACTACAGTCTAGTCGTGTAGTTTCTACTGCACCTCTATCAGCAGGAATACCAGAAATGGGAGATGAGCTAGCTCAACTCCACCGGATCACTGAAACAGTCGAAGCTTTCCTTTGATGAGCTCAGGACGAGACAGTTTAATCCACCCAGGCTTTGGCACAAGAATAGGGAGATCTTCTAGAACAACGTAGTAATGCAGAACAAGATAATATTGCTATGCAAGCAAAGTTTGATGACGAAAAATCCCAGATGCATAAAGAAATGGAACAATTGCTCACAGAGAAACTCAAAGTACAGGAAAGAGTTCATAGAGAACTTCTCTCTGTGACAGTCATTGAAGTAAAGGCCGAAAAACAAGTTTCACTATAGGTGGAACAACTCGAAGAAGCAATCCAATAATGCATAGCATACTTGGAGCTCCGCACTGTGCTCGAGACCCCTCAAGATGTACGAGACCAAAGGGAAGCAACTGCCCATAGTGAAATTGATAGATTAAAAGATCTTGCCTTGGAGTGCAAGAATCTAAGTAACCAAAGTTCCCAGACATATGAAAACCTTACATAGAATCTATAATTACAGGTGCTGGAGTCACATCTCTAGGAAGAAAAACAACATATGGATATACTACAGGTGCAGTTGAATGCCCTTTCAGTAGTAGATAGAACGAAGAGATCTCATGAACAATTCACAACACAACAATAGATTCATATGCTTCAAATAAAAGTGATGGAAGTCACTCAACGAATCCAACCTGTGCAATATAAGGCATGTCTGTTGTTTTCTGAGATTGAAAGCCAAGGAGCAGAGCTAGAATAGGTTATCCTCGTAGAAGAACAATGCCTAGAAGGACCAGTAAATGATGCAGTGATCCTGGAGTTCACTGAGAAAGAGGCCACAACAAAGAAACCAATCAAAGTAGCTTAGGCCAAGCTCGAGGTGTTTGAGGAAGAATTACTCAGACCAGAGTGACTCGGGATGAGTCACAAGTGAGTTTTGGGAGCCTATTGTCCCTTGACCAAGTTTGGGGAGTTTCTTGGTCATGTTGACCTATTTTGGAACTTCGACACCCTGTTGAAGGAAGAGCGCAAGATGAATTGGAGCTCATGGGATCTCAGCCCCCTTTTGGGCCCCTTTTTGGGTTTTTGGGAATATGTAATGTGATTGGGATGTTGGCCCATGGGTTTACCCATGTTTAGGCCTATTTTGTATGTATAAATAGAAGGATAGGCAATGTAAGAAAGAGTAGGATAACATATCTATGTGATGTAGGCTAAGTGCCAAGAGTTGGATCTATGTGATCGAGGTTTTTTTCATTATGTGTAGACTTGCAGAGCTCAGTGCAAGTCCTTGTGTGAGACTATAGAATGCTTTGTGCTATAACGCAAGGAATAAAGATCTAGTGAGATGCGCAGATATTCTGTCCTATGTAGAGTAAGGGTTTTTGAGGCTCTGTTCCTGTAACCAATTGACCGAAGACATTAAAGAAGAAGAGTTGGTGGACATAGCCCCAGGGTGGTGGTGAACCACGTAAACACTGTGTTAGCTTGCTTTGTGCCTATCTTTATGTGTTCATGTCTCCTTTTGCTAAGTGCTTTGAGATGATTAGATAGATCTGTTTATGCTCAATGATAATGATGTGTATAATGTTAGATATAATATACATGAATATGCTCAGTGCTTGATCAGTTAGATCTGAGCTATTTATTGATGCTAAGCTCTTAATACAGTAGATTAGTGTGGATACTGTGAAGTCATGTCTTACTAGCAAAGTGGTTGTTGATTGTATATTGTGGAACTGACGGTGCTAAGTTCTCTATTAAGATGTATAGTCACAGATCTATGTCCCAACTAAGGTTGTATACACTTGATTCCTTCAACCACCCCTGCCTCTACCTCGGGCGAGACTTCATCTGCTTCATAGGTGTTGTCGAAAGATCTGGTAGTTAGGGTTTTATTGGTGTGTTGTTGTAGCGTTGAACCCTCGGTCTTCCACTGTGCCAACAATAAGTTATAGGTCCCTCAAACCTCCTCTAGCAAAGGAGGAAAAATAAAATTTGTGAAGTTTTGTTCAAATCTCATCCAGTTAATCATTTTCATCAAATCACCAAATATTTGCAGCCTTATAACCCCTTTTTTGCTAGCTAACAATAAAAGGAACTTAAATATCACTAATTGTGCAAAATTTCTAGTGTCATGCTCTAAATTTAAATAATATTCCCTATTTATAAAAATAAATCCACCCACCCCACATATTCGAGGCTCTCCCTAAGTAGCCCCATTGTTGTCTCAGGGGTAGACCTAGGGTTCAACGCTTCAACAACACACCAACAAAACCCTAAATATCGACCCTTTTCGCAACATCTGCGAAGCAGGTGAAGTCTCACCCAAGGTAGAGGCAGGAGGGTTACAGGACACAGGTGTCTGTAACCAATATGGGACACAGATCCGTGATTATAACACTTCTACAGAGTGCTTAGGAACAATATGCATCAAACCATTAGTCTTGTTCACATTTCATATCAAACCCTAAGTACAGATCGACGTAGTAACAATGATATCATACACATCACACTTAGCATCATAAGTTAGATCTAGCACATTCAACATAAGTACTACACTAAGAATTCATAGATCTATCTAACATACATAATAACAAAAACACTATGCAGATAAATGGAAAACACAACATAGCACAAAGCAAACCATCAACACAAGATATACGTGGTTCACCCCAGAGTGGGGATACATCCACCAACTTCTTATTCTTATTTATTAGTCGTCAAGCTCTTACATTCACCTGCTCTTGTGCACTAATCCACATAGCCAAACTTCGTAGAGGATAGGAGATATGCGCACTGAGCACCAGATCCTCCTTCCCAAAATTAGGTCAAGGCACAGAGCCAACTCTTCTAACAAGAACATAGCCTTACATACATAGTCTATTGCACAAATCAACTCAGAACTACTTGCACATAGCCTTTAAAACTATTAGCTCCAACCACACCTTACTACATTATATTCTTACTTATTTATACTTTTACATTCCCTTATAAAAATGCATAATCATGGGTAAACCCATGGGTTGACATCCCATAAACCCTAATACAAAAACCCTAATGAACCCCTTGATGGGTCCACAAAACAAGTGAGATCCCGTGATCTCAGATCCGCGTGGGCGCTCTATCTTCAACCAGCCTGTCGAAGTCCAAAAAGTGGTCAAACTTGACCAATGTTTCCTCCAAAATTGGTCGAGGGACAAGAGTCACCCAACAGTCACCTGTGACTCATCCCAAGTCACTCAGATCTGGGCAACACTGCTTCGAAGGCCTCAAGCTTCACTTGAGCTGCCTTGAATTGCTTCTTCGCTTGAGCCTCCTGCTCAGTGAGCTCCTAGATTATCTTCTCTGTAAAAGGCCCTTCCAGGTGTTGTTCCATTGTTGCAACCACTTGGTCCAGCTGTGAGGCTTTTCCTTCAATCTCTTCAAACACTTTGCAGGCTTCATCCTGCACTGGTTGTAGTTTCTATGTGACTTCCATTACTATGCCCTGGATGGTAGTAATATGTTGTTGGACTGAGCATTTTTCTTGTGATATTTTCATTCTCTCTACCATAGTGAGTAGCTTCATCTATGCCTACACAATGGATTCCTATTGCCATGCCTCCTGTAGTTGTGCTTCCAGTTTCCTCAGATCTGGATCTTCTGCGAGGCGTTCATAGGTCTACGCACTTCTATCGCTCAACTTTTTTCATTCTGAAGTAAGGGCTCTTATCCTTCCTACTACGCTCTTAGTGGTTTTCTCCTTTTAATTGCACACCCCTTGTGGAGTTCTTGGAACTGCTTGGACTTCCATCTCTGTTATCCTTTCCTGAAGCTATTGGATGGCCTCAGTGAGCTTCACCACTTGAACCTCCACTGACTCATGTTCCTCCTATGCCAAGCCTGACAAAGAGTGAATTTCTTTATTCATCACTTCTTTGACTGCAGTCTGCTTTGCAAGAAATTGGTCCTTTTCTTTCTGTATCTTCTCTTTGTCCTCCTCTAGCATCGCTCGAAACTCATCTTTCTCCTTCTCATAGGCATTTACATAGTACTATGAAACTCGTAGTTTCTATAAGACTTCCTCTTTATCTTACTTTAAGGCTTCTGTATCCTTCTCCTTTTCTTCTTGGACTTGATGAAGTCGAGCCTCTATGGAATCTGCAAATATTCATAATTGGGCGGGCTCATCCCCCAATTCTGCAACTTGTGATGAAGAAGGTGTAATAGGTACTGTGCAGATCAATTGAATGGCTTGTCGTATTTCCTTCAGCTCCTTCTCGACCCTTTCATATATCTCTTCCTTCTTCTCTTCATATCTCTACAAGAGATCTTCAGATGCATCCTCCATCGCTCTGTGGACCAAGCCGATGTCATCCTCTGTGAGCATGGCCTCTAGCTAGGGCTTACTGGCGCAGGTATTCTTTCTTGTTGAAGGTTTCTACAGTAAAACCTTCCTCTTCTTTGGTGTTTCTGTCTCGGCAGGGGGATCCTTCGGCAGTGCAGATTTGCCTTCTCCTTTTTTTTCTCCTTGATCCCCTCCTCCTTCTCCATTTACTTTGTATCCGCCTCCCGGCGAGCCAAATCCATTTTTCTCTGAGGCACTGTCTTCCTCGTTAGTCTCTATATTCTGAACTTACTCATTTTTCTTCCTCTTCTTCGCACTTGACTTTCCGACATGCTTGACCTGGGTGACCAAGGGGCTACCTATGATATCATCGTCAGAGAGTTCTGCATCTTCAACCAATACAAGGAACTTCGTTGGCCATTCCTTGATTATCTACTCCATGTCTTCATCAGTCAACTTATAATAAGACTAACTCTTCCTCGCTCTCATCCCTGCACGCAGTGATATAGATAAAGTGATGATCTGCGCAAAACTTGGCTAACGGTCTGTATTGGTGCAAGGTGCGCGGTGTCATGCGCGAGAATGACTCTATGGAAACCTTCAGTTGCTGATAGTACACATGGAACATGGCATTCAACTGCCATTACTTTGACATGTTGTTCGTATAAAATAAAGTAGAAATATTGCTCCCAATGGCTCTGATGATTCAATTTCTAGAAAGGTTGCTCCCTTAGGAATTTTCCATGTGACAAATGCAATCAACATGAGTAGCCTGTTGAATTGGAACTCATATCCCTAATCATGCACTTCATGACAATCTTTCTCAAGATCGTTGACGAGGTAACTCACCCAATTCATTTTCATTCCCTCCATGCATTTCCCTGTGAGGTCCACCACAAACCCAGTGACCTATGTAAGGCGGTTCTTTCGGATGAGATTTTCAGCTATGATTTAGAAAGTGAGGCACACTGTGACATCCTGGATAGAGGCTACCTTATATAATTTCTTTCCCTTTTCAAGTTTTTCATATGCCTTCTTTATGCTCTATGCCAAGGAGCAGACTGAGGCCTTCCGTGGGTAGAACTATTGAGGGTTGGGTCCCTGCATACTCAGTCCAGTGATCAGGTGGATCAGCTTCAGATCCATAGTAATCCTCCTACTGAGCCACAGGTATCCACCATGATAGCATGACTAGAGGATTTTAATGCAAGCGTTAACCTCTTGATGTCAGCCAAAATGAGGAATCTTCATTACATTGAGTATAGTGGACTACACCAACTCCTTTATCCATGAATGGGTGATGATGCGAGGCTTCTTCCTAGTGGTATTCGTTAAGTATCAGTGAGGTGCGAGCATGGTGTAATTATTCCTGTCTCCAAGGTTAAAGTCACTGTTCTTCAGGGCTGGGACCTGTCCCAATTGGATTCCAACTATGTGTATCCCCTTTTGGATGTACACAATGATCAAAGTGTACTCAAAGTCCCATGCAATACTATCACAGTTAACTGCGCCAACCAAGGGTGGGATATAATCCGGTAAGATCGAGGTATCTGATTCGCATTTTCCAGATCGTTGCGATGCTTACTTCTCTTCTCAATCACGGGGTTAGCATGGCTAGAATGTTGTGCAATCGAAGGGGAATCCTGCAGTCCCCTAGTCTTCGATGCATGTACTCCTTCAGACATAACTCTATCATCCATGAACCTCCTAAGAGCCTCCTCGATAGACTTCTCTAACTCAGCCTGTGTGTCTCACATTCTCACTTTTAAATGGACAGGTCGAAGTAGGCGAATGGATAGACAGAGTAAACAAATGGATGGTGATGTATAGGTTCTGAAATCACAGCTCGACACACAATAATTTCTATGTTAGCTCAAATAATTATGGGTGGAAAAAAGTGGTCCCGGCATAGTGTCCGACGGGTTAAATAAGAGTGTCGTAATGGATTCCTCTGATGGGTAAGAATGCTTCCATCAATTCAAATCTGTCCATTATGGCATGGTCTCAACATCCCAAAAGTGGTCCATTCACTCATAACTGCGTTTTCTAGCCATTCTGGAGTGTTGCTCTAACGGTCGGGGTGCCTCCAACAGTCATATAGCTTCACCGAGGTGAAGTCCCATTCTGCTCGGTCCTGGTGTTCTAGGGAGGTTCAATTTCTGCAAACCTTCCTCCTGCAAAGTCTTCCATTTGTTCCCTGTAGCTTCCTGTAGCTTTTCTAACTTGGCTTTCTTCTTATTGAGCTTCCTTGCCTTCTTTCCTATAATCTATATTTCTCTAAAAGTCTTTGGAATCCTCTTTCCATTCTGATTCTTATCTTCTCCTAATGAAGTGACTTCGCACTGCTGATGTGCCCTCAAAGGATTTGAAGTTAATATTCCTTCTCATACTACTTCGTGGGTGGATATAATTTTGTCTTGCATGGATAGGTCCTGCAAACCTTCCTGCATTCTTTCAATCTTGCTAGCTAATTCTCTTGCCTTCTGTTGCTTCAACTTATCCTCTTGTTCTTCTACTAGTCACTCTATTTTTCTAGCTATAAAATATATTAGTTCTTGACTTTTATTTTATATAGCTTCCTCCTCTGCTTTCCTTCTAATATGATCCTTTTCAATCCAAGTCTTTCCTAATAAAAGTGGGAAAGGAATAAAAGTGGGAAAGGGGCATTGTTCTCAACAAACTTAATGACTTCAAATTTTTCTTCAATCGATGTTCCATGGACAATAGTAGGTACTTTAGTAACTCTTCCACATAGGGTTATCCTCTTTCCTTTAAACAAAGCTATCCTTCCCAATGAAGGTACCATAGTAGGCTTTCCCAAAATTTCCTAAGTGATTTCTTTCATATTAATTACTTGTGTTTCTTCATCCAATACACAGTCTATGTGGAAGTCTTCTATTCTTGTACTTATGCGTTGTTTTACTTTCATGATCTTTGGTAAGATGATAAGTTTGTGATCATTCATTGCTTCTTTCAACTATAATAACATAGTCTGAGCTTTCTATGATTCCTTTTCTTTAGGATTCTCTAACATGGTCTTAGTCTCTTGACTTGCTTCATAGTTTTCTTGTCTCATATTCATCCTTTCAACTTTAGCAATCATCTTTAGACAATCCTAAACTTCATGACCAATAACTTTACAACAAAGGAAAATAGGTCTTTTACCAGGGCATTCCTTAGCAAGATGTCCCGGTCTTCTACAGTTATAACATAAAGTCAATCCTCTCTTTCTTTTAAATGTTACCCAACCTTTCTTGTACTCTGCACTAGGATCACAATGTTGAACCTACAATCTGCAAAAATTCTCTCTAGGTTCCTGCATCCACTTATTAGTCCAAAAATTCTTTTTGTGCATAGGAATAACATATCTTTCTTCTTTCTTATTAGCTTTACTTAGATCGATTCTTTCTTCCAACTGCACCCTAGTTTTCAGACTAGGACAAAATTTATTAAACATACATAAATTCATGCTTTCGAAACAAACTTTTTCACTTATATTACTCTTATCAAAGCACAAAGCTTACCTCTTTCCAGATCTTACCTATTTTCTTTAGATCGAGTTTCTTTCTTAGCACAGAGATTCGCAAGTCGAGAAGAATACTGTGTTGGACAACTAAGATGGGGGGGCGGTGAATCAGGTTTTATCGTGCTTAAACAATTATGCCTATTTAAAACTCATTATAGACCTCTCAATGATAATCACAGTAATGCAAGGATGTAAGCATTGTAACATTCAATATCATTCATACATATGAGATATATAGAGACAGATATTTCCCGAGGAAACCCATAAAGGGTAAAAACCTCTTTTTCTTTATATGATAAGTAATCTTTATATTCTTTACATTATCATACATATGAGCTCCAACTCATTGTGAGGCTATAACCTTTGTTTTTGCAAGCTGCAACTTGCTAAGAGAATCAACTCTTTGTTTTCTCTAGCACCCACTAGGAGGAAGCACCAACTCCCTGGTTTCTCTAGCACCAACTAGAAGGAAGCACCAACTCCCTGGTTTCTCTAGCACCAACTAGAAGGAAGCTACAACTCCCTGATTTCTCTAGCACCAACTAGAAGGAAGCACAAACTCCCTAGTTTCTATAGCACCAACTAGAAGGAAGCTACAACTCCTTGTGTTCAAGCACCCACTTAAACCTCTGAGAACACCAGTCCTCCCTAGCACCTCCCTACCACCCTGGATTATAAATATGAAATACTAAAACCTATTACAGTGATATAGTGTTCAATAACAACTTACCAGTCTCATCACTATTCTGCAAGATTTTTCTACTTAGTCTTCCTCACTGTCTTCCTGCATGCATCCGCTGCCCATTCTGTTCTTTTGCCTTTTGTGCTCTGTGTGCCATTCCCATTCAATACACCTTTCCTCTTCTATGTATTTCATTTGTTGCACTCTAACTCCTTCTACACACTTAAATCACTCCCCACAGCAACCACACTTATCTCTTCTTTGTTCCACATTCTTATAGTCTCTGTGCTCCTTGTGCATGCAATATTTTCCATGCCTCTGCATGCTCACTCTGCTCCAATCTCCTCCACATCACAGAGTTTTCTCCACTTAACTCTTCCACAACTATCCAATCTCTTGTGCACCACGTTCTCTCTCTGTTCTGCATATTCTTCTCATTGTGAGTCCTCTGCCTGATCATCATGGTAACTCTTCAGCTTCTCTGGCGGTTTCACCTACGCATCCAACATGACTAGGTGTTATTCTGAGATTCCTTATTTTCTCTGGTAGTTGAGACTCTACGTCTTCTCTAGCATAGTCGAGCTTATAGTTTATGTTTCAGTTACAAACTTCAACGCTCATCCATATGTCAATCGTCTGTATCAACAATCCTCAATCCACTGGAAGATGCCTTGAGACTCTTCATCTTCTTTGGTGATTACACTCAGTCCTCTTCGAGTCCTCTGGCAGAGATCATCAGTTGTTTTAGTTGTTACATTGAGAAGCGCAAAAGTAGCCCTGTGATCTTGTTCAACTTCACTTGCACCATTGGATTGAATTCATAGAAACTTGCGTTTACTTCGCCATTTCGCACTTCAGCATTTCGGGATCCCCGTGGTAAATATTTCGTTACACTCCATGTCCTGATCCCTAAAAATCCGAAATGGATCTTATCTAAACTAGCTCCTTCCTTCATCTTCCGCCGATGTGACAAATGGATGTGACCACAGATTGAGCCAAAACGTGTTTCGCATTTTGGCATTTCAGGATTTCAGCACTCTTATGGTAGAGTCTCTTGACACTCCATGTCCCGATATCCGAAGCTCTGAAATGGAGTCGGATCAATGGTCCACACTCTAAGTGATTCGATGGTCCTGACCTCTTCGTGATTTCATATATCGCGATATCGGGGTTTGCGACTTCAGGACTCCTATGGTAGGAGTTCTTGACATCTCCTTCTCCTGATTTATGAAACTCCAAAAAGGAGTTGGATCAACAGTCCACATAACCCCCTGAGATGGACGGTTGATGGGATTTTGGCGTTTCGCATTTCACGATTTCGAGACTCCGGTAGTAGGAGTTCTTGACATCTCCATCTCCTAATTTCTGAAATTCCGAAGTGTTGTAAACCTGCTGACATCACACGTGGATTGACACGTGTCAAATAACTGCCATGTGTCACTCTGATTCGTGACTTACATCTGCCTGAAATGTTGAATCAACTTCACACTTGTCATTGCCTGGTTGTGCCACGTGTTCTTAGCTGATGTGGTTTGTTGGTGTGTCTGTTTCGGAATTTCGCGTTTCGGCACTTCGGGACTCCTAATGTTGAGAGTCTCTAACTTCTCCATCTCCCAATTTCTAAAACTCTGAAATGGAGTTTACTTTGGGGTTTCGCATTTCGCGAATTTGACATTCTTGTTGTTAAGTGTTCTTTGGCAATTCAAAGTCCTGGTATCCGAAACTCTGAAATGGAGTTTACTTTGGGGTTTTTCATTTCACGAATTCGACAGGTTACAGAACCCCCTTCCTTTGACTTCCCAGTCAGTGAAACGATGATCTATGTCCATGTGTCATACCTGTAAATGGACGGTCTTCCTTCTTTCAGGATTTTGTACGCTTGCTTCTCCCTGCACTTTAAAGAACGTGCAGGTTCTCCTTGATCCAACAATGGTCGGATCCCGTGCTTCGATCTAACTCCTAATATATGTCCTCCTCTTCAGTGTGCTCTTCTTGTCTACATTCAGATTTGACGACCATCAGGAATTCAGGATGGGATCCAATGATCACTAACGCTTCTCCTCCCAAGCTTACGCATCCTCCTTACTTGGGATAATTTCTAAGTGTCAATTGGCTCGACCTTTGATCCACCTGAGATCCTGAGTACACTATCTCTCTTGAGCTTTGGCAATGAGTTAACCTCATCCCTGGTGCACACCTACGCACTACGTTTGACTCTGCGCTAATTCCTTCTGAGCTTACTTTGTCCTTGTTTTGCCTTCGCTGCATACTTTGATCTTGCCATCAATGACAAGCACACACTACCTGTAAAGCATGCCAACCATCCTCTGCACAATCTCTTCGGATCTTATCGAGCTTTCTCTGCAACGTCTTCCCAAAATACTTCTGGTTCCCGTCTGTTACATTCTTCCTGTACTCAAGCCATCATCGCTTCTATACTTTCCATCAATGACAAGCATATGCTACCTGTAAAACATGCCAACAATCTCCCCCTTTGGCATTGATGGCAACAAAGGCACCCAGATTATTTTCTCCCCCTTTGACATCAATGTCAAAGAGAACATGCTCCCCCTGAGCTGTTGCAGTATTTTTAAGAGGTATCATATATTAAACCAATGCTAAGTCCCCCTGACCTGATTGAATCTCTCATTTGAGGCCTACAGAATATTTGTATCTAAACCAGAGTCTTCTCTTTCTAATTCTTGGAGTTGTTCATCTTCAACTTCCACTGTATCCTCTGTGGAAAACTCAAAATTGCTCACCTCTCTTACTAGGACTCCTTCATAAACCTTTTCTTCTCATGAGTGGATGACTCCCCCTTTCACTGTTATCTCTCTACTTCTGACTATTTTCCGCCTTTGTTTCTAAGAGGTTAGCTTTCCCCGACAAAGTCTTTCCTCTTGTTATCTCTACAAGATGTCATGTAAATCATTTTGTAAAAAAAAATGTTGTTGTTGAAGAGTTGTTGTCCTACTGACATACTGCGTAATTGTAGCTCGTACTTTTCAAACAACCCTTGGATCTCCCAATTGATTCTCATCGATCTCTATCACTGCAATTTTCATTTTTCTTTCATAATGCATACCATCCAAGGATTTTATGACCATATTCAATCACAAGAAAAAAACGCTACAACCACTCTCATACCTGCTTTTCTTTTTCATAGACAAAGGACCTGTATCAGGTTTCTTAGGAGTACTGATTTCTTCCTTGTTGTATCCAATACCAGATTTGTCATTTGGTGATCTCTGACTATCCAAGATCTTATCCAGGGTCATGGAGTTGTTTAAGAACTTGCTTTGGTTGTTTGCCTTCTCAATCTTCAAGACTTCTGCTTCCAACTTATGACATGGTTCTTCTCCTACTTCAACCATGGGGCAAATGATAATTGAACATGCTTTTATTGTATCTGAATCTTCTTCTTTACTTGTACGAGAGGATTCAATTTCAACATTATTAATTGTCCTTGTGCCTTTATTCACCACTTGTCCCGAGTTTACATTTACCTTACATTTTTTGGACGTGAACACCTCTTCACTGCCTATGTCACATTTTTGACCTATACTGAGAAAATAATGTTTCAGATCATCCACAAGCAGAACGTACTGGGCATCTCCTTTGTCATTGCTCAAACTCAAAATCCCTCTATCCTTGATTTTGCCTAGTTCATCATTTTCTAGGATCACATTTCCTGTTTTTCTTTTACTTATGGACAATAGCTTATCCTTGTCTCCAGTCACATGCTTGGAACATTCACTGTCCATATTCCCATAGGCCTTTTGTTTTTGAGTTGAAAGTGCTTGACCACATTTTTCACTATCTTTCCTTTTCCATGTGTTGGCCTTTCTATCTAAGAACTTTATAATTGAATCTGCTTTGTAATTCTTCAGATGGTAGTTTGCAGCTTTGTGGCCAAAGTTGTGACAGTTATAGCATTCAATATCATTGTTCAATAGGTCAAAGTTATTGTTGCAGCGTTGTCTTCTCATTGACTGTTTATTATTTCTTGACCTCCTTAGTTGCATGTCTCTCGAATTAATTTGACAATTTGCAAACTGTGATGGTTTGTTACTTGGCTGTATCATTCTTTGTTGTGGCAGATATTTATTCCTTTGAAATCTTAATTTCTCATGTCTAGGTCATAAGGAACAATTTACATCTTTGTGACCAAAGTTAGAACATAGAAACAATATCCGTAGAAAAATTCTTTGTACCTGGAAAATGGTTGTCTTCTTTGAGTAAATTGATTTCTTCCATGCTGATGATGTCTTTGAGCAGGGAGTGCATTATTTCCTTGTTCTACAGATTTGGTTCTGGCAACTTTCTCCTTACTCATCCTGGGCAATTGATTATCTTCCTTTGTTTCTGCAGGTTTGTTGTCGTCATTGGTTGTAGATTTGTCAAACTTTATGAAGTCTTTGTTGCTTGGATGACCACTACTTGATCCCTCTTGATAACCCAAACCTGTTTTCAACTTTGGATTCCTATCCTGATTCAGAATGGTGGCTAATGCTTCTGAGGCTTTGAAACTTGGCAAATTTTGATTATACAAGGCTTGAAACTTCTCCATCTCTTTCCTAGTTTTCACTACTTCTTGTTCTAATGTTTCACATCTTACCTTCTTTTCTGATAGCTGTTGTTTAAGAATATCTTCGATTTTATTTGCCTCCTCTAATTCTACTTTTAGTAGGACAATGTCTTCACCAGGTCCTTTACTGTCTTTCTTGAACTGTATTAGCAATTGTCTTTTCTTTCTGTTCTTCATTCTTAGTATGTCAATCTCTTCCAGTGCACTAATCAGTTCTCCTTCCATGTCAACCGCGACTTCTTCCTCATTTTCATCACTGCCTATGATTTCAATATAATAATCCTCTTTTTCCATAAGAATGAAGTCATTTACTTTATCTTCACAAGAAGAATCACTATCAGTGTCTTCTGAGGAGTCATCATTGTTTACACATAAACTTTTCTTCTTATCAAATATTCTTGATTTGTGCTTCTCTTCATCTTCAGAGTTTTGATCATGTTTCATGTGTGGACATTTATTTGCAAAATGACCTATCTTACCATAGTTGAAACATTTGAAGGGAAACTTACCTTGGTACTTGCCTGATCCTGTCTTTAGTCTTCTCACGAATTTTGCTTCAATTTCATCAGGCTCACAATCTTCATTCTTATCTTCTTTAAATGATGCTTCTCTAGAGGTGGTTTTATGTGTGACTATCCTCATTTCATATGCAGTCAACGTTCCTAGAAGTTGATCAAAAGACAAAGTATTTATATCATTAAGTTCTTCTATAGCTGAGACCTTTGGGTTAAACCTATCTGGCAAAGATCTCAAAATTTTCTGAACTAAAGAGGGTTCCTCAATTTTTTCACCAAGTACCTTCATTGCATTTACTAGTTCTTCAACTCTCAGAAAATACTTCCCAATGGTTTCATCTTCTTTAATCTTTACTTTTCAAACTGTACTCTGTAGGTTTGAAGCTTGGCATCTTTTACCTTCTCATTACCTTCATGACTGCTAATGAGTTTGTCCGACATTTCTTTGGCAGTTTGAAGATGCACCACCTTCACAAACTCGGCTTCTCCAAGTCCATTCAAGATAGATTTCATTCCCTTAGCATTAGAGATAAATTCTAACTTATCATCCTTGGAAGCTAGCACAACAGGATTTATGTATCCAATCTCTACTACATCCCAAACATCAAGAACTAAGGCCAATAGGTATGTTCTCATTCTAACCTTCCAGAAGGCAAAATGTGTTCCATCAAACAGAGGAGGCCTAGTGACTGAAGTCCCTCCATGACTTGTCATGTTTAAGCTCTAGGATCTACCCTTAGATAAAAGGGGTCGGCTCTGATACCAATTGTTGGACAATTGAGAGGGGGGGGGGGGTGAATCAGTTGTTACCGTGCTTAAACAATTATGCCTATTTAAAACTCATTACAGACCTCTCAATGATAATCAGAGTAATGCAGGGAAGTAAGCATTGTAATATTCAACATCATTCATACATATGAGATATATAGAGATAGATATTTCCTGAGGAAACCCATAAAGGGTAAAACCCTATTTTTCTTTATATGATAAGTAATCTTTACATTCTTTACATTATCATACATATGATCTCCAACTCATTGTGAGGCTATAACCTCTATTTTTTCAAGCTGCAACCTGCTGAGAGCATCGACTCTCTGTTTTATCTAACACCCACTAGAAGGAAGCACCAACTCCCTAGTTTCTCTAGCACCAACTAGAAGGAAGCACCAACTCCCTGGTTTCTCTAGCACCAACTAGAAGGAAGCTACAACTCCCTGGTGTCTCTAGCACCGACTAGAAGGAAGCACCAACTCCCTGCTTTTTCTAGCACCAACTAGAAGGAAGCTACAACTCCCTATGTTCAAGCACCCACTTGAACCTCTGAGGACACCAGTCCTCCCTAGCACCTCCCTACCACCCTGGATTATAAATATGAAATACTGAAACCTATTACAGTGATATAGTGTTCAATAACAACTTACCAGTTTCATCATTGTTCTGCAAGATTTTGCTACTTAGTCTTCCTCACTGTCTTCCTGCATGCATCCGCTGCCCATTTTGTTCTTTTTCCTTTTGTGCTCTATGTGCCATTCCCATTTAATGCACCTTTCCTCTTATATGTATTTTAGCTATTGCACTCTAACTCCTTCTACACACATAAATCACTCCCCACAACAACCACACTTATCTCTTCTTTGTTCCACATTCTTATAGTCTATGTGCTCCTTGTGCATGCAATATTCGCCATGCCTATGCATGCTCACTTCTCTCCAATCTCCTCCACATCAGAGAGTTTTCTCCACTTAAATCTTCCACAACTATCCAATCTCTTGTGTGCCACGTTCTCTCTCTGTTCTGCATATTCTGCTCATTGTGAGTCCTTTGCCTGATCATCATGGTAACTCTTCAATTTCTCTGGCGGTGTCACCTACACATACATCATCACTAGGTGTTATTATGAGATTCCTTAGTTTCTCTGGTAGTTGAGACTGTACATCTTCTCTGGCATAGTCGAGCTTATACTTTCTGTTTCAGTTACAAACTTCAATGCTCATCCATATGTTAACCATTTGTATCAATAATCCTCAATCCCCTGGAGGATGCCTTGAGACTCTTCATCTTCTTTGGCGATCACACTCAGTCCTCTTCGAGTCCTCTAGCAAAGATCATCATTTTTTTTAGCTGTTAAACTGAGAAGCGCAAAAGGAGCCCTATGATCTTGTTCAACTTCACCTGCACCATTGGATTGAATTCATAGAAACTTGTGTTTACTTCGCTATTTCACACTTCAGCATTTCGGGATCCCCATGGTAAATATTTTGTTACACTCCATGTCCTGATCCTTGAAACTCTGAAATGGAGCTTATTTGAACTAGGTCCTTCCTTCATCTTCCGTCGATGTGACCAGTGGCTACGACCACAGATTGAGCCAAAACATGTTTCGTATTTTGGCATTTTAGGATTTCGGCACTCCTATGGTAGAGTCTCTTGACGCTCAATGTCCCGATATCCAAAGCTCTGAAATGGAGTCGGATGAAAGGTCCAGACTCTAAGTGATTTGTCGGTCCTGATCTTTTCGTGATTTCGTATATCGTGATTTATGGGTTCGAGACTTTGAGACTCCTATGGTAGGAGTTCTTGACATCTCCACCTCTCGATTTCCGAATCTCTGAAAGGGAGTCGGATCAATGGCCCACATAACCCCCTGAGATGGACGATTGATGGGATTTTGGTGTTTCGCATTTTGCGATTTCGTGACTCTCGTGGTAGGGGTTCTTGACATCTCCATCTCCTAATTTCCAAAACTCCAAAGTGATGTAAACCTGCCGACGTCACACGTGGATTGACGCGTGTCGAATAAATGCCATGTGTCACTCTGATTTATGACTTACATGTGCCTGAAATGTTGAATCAACTTCACACTTGTCATTTACGGGTTATGCCACGTGTTCTTAGCTGACGTGTCTGTTTTGGGATTTCACATTTTGGCACTTCGGGACTCCTAATGTTGAGAGTCTCTGACTTCTCCATCTTCTAGTTTTCAAAACTCTGAAATGGAGTTTACTTCAGGGTTTCACATTTCGTGAATTCGTCATTCTTGTTGTTAAGCGTTCTTTGGCAACTCAAAGTCCTGGTATCCGAAACTATGAAATGGAGCTTACTTCGGGGTTTCGGATTTCGTGAATTCGACAGGTTATGGAACCTCATTCCTTTGACTTCTTAGTCAGCGAAATGACAATATATGTCCACATGTCCTACCCGTAAATGGACAGTCCTCCTTTCAAGATTTTGTATGCCCGCTTCTCCTTGCACTTTAAAGAACATGCAGGTTCTCCTTGATCCAACGATGGTCAGATCCCATGCTTGGATCTAACGGCTAAGATCTATCCTCCTCTTCAGTGCACTCTTCTTGTCTACATTCAGATCTAACGGCCATCAGGAATCTAGGATGGGATCCAATGATCACTTACGCTTCTCCTCCCGAGCTTATACATCCTCCTTAATTGGGAGAATTTCTAAGTGTCAAGGGCCTCGATATTTGATCCACCTGAGATCCTAAGTATGCTATCTCTCTTGAGCTTTGGCAATGAGTTAACCTCGTCCCTGGTGCACACCTACGCACTGCGTTCGACTCTACACTAATTCCTCCTGAGCATACTTTGTCCTTGTTTTGCCTTCACTGCATACTCTGATCTTGCCATCAATGACAAGCACATACTGCCTGTAAAGCATGCCAACCATCCTCTGCGCAATCTCTTTTGATATTATCGAGCTTGCTCTGCAGCGTCTTCCCAAAATCCTTCGGGTGCCCATCTGTTACATTCTTCCTGTACTCAAGCCATCATCATTGTTTTACTTTCCATCAATGACAAACATATGCTGCCTGTAAAACATGCCAACAATCTCCCCCTTTGGCATTGATGGAAACAAAGGCACCCAGACTCTTTTCTCCCCCTTTGAAATCAATGTCAAAGAGAACATGCCCCCCCTGAGATGTTGTAGTATTTTTAGGAGGTATCAGATATTAAACCAACACAAACTCCCCCTCACCGTATGGACTCTCTCATTTGAGGCCTGCTAAATATTTGTATCTAAACCAGAGTCTTCTCTTTCTGATTCTTGGACCTGTTCATCTTCAGCTTCCACTGTATCCTCTATGGAAAACTCAAAATTGCTCACCTCTCTTACTAGGACTCCTTCATCAACCTTTTCTTCTCATGAGTGGATGACTCCCCCTGTCACTGTTATCTCTCTGCTTCTGAATATTTTCCTCCTTTGTTTCTAAAAGGTTAGCTTTCCCCGACAAGGTCTTTCCTCTTGTTATCTCTAAAAGATGTCATGTAAATCATTTTGTAAAACAAAATGCTATTGTTGAAGAGTTATTGTCCTACTGACATACTGCGTAATTGTAGCTCATACTTTTCAAACAAACCTTGGATCTCCCCATTGATTCTCATCGATCTTTATCACTGCAATTTTCATTTTTATTTCATGATGCATACCATCCAAGGATTTTATGACCATATTCAATCACAAGAAAAAAACGCTACAACCACTCTCATACCTGCTTTTCTTTTTCATAGACAAAGGACCTATATCAGGTTTCTTAGGAGTACTGATTTCTTCCTTATTGTATCGAATACCAGATTTTCCATTTGGTGATCTCTGACTATGCAAGATCTTATCCAGGGTCATGGAGTTGTTTAAGAACTTTCTTTGGGTGTTTTCCTTCTCAAACTTCAAGACTTCTACTTCCAACTTATGACATGGTTCTTCTCCTACTTCATCCATGGGGCAAATGCTAACTGTACATGCTTTTATTGTATCTAAATCTTCTTCTTTACTTCCAGGGGAGGATTCAATTTCAACATCATTAATTGTCCTTATGCCTTTATTCACCACCTGTCTCGAGTTTACATTTACCTTACATTCTTTGGACGTGAACACCTATTCACTGCCTCTATCACATTTTTGACTTCTACTGAGCAAATTATGTTTCGGATCATCCACAAGCAGAATGAATTGGGCATCTCCTTTGTCATTACTCAAAATCATCATCCCTCTATCCTTGATTTTGCTTGGTTCATAATTTTCAAGGATCACATTTCCTATTTTTCTTTTACTTATGGACAGTAGCTTATCCTTGTCTCCAGTCATGTGCTTGGAACATTCACTGTCTATATTCCCAGAGGCCTTTTGTTTTTGAGTTGAAAGTGCTTGACCACATTTTTCACTATCTTTCCTTTTCCATGTGCTGGCCTTTCTATCTCAGAACTTTATCCTTGGATCTACTTTGTAATTCTTCATATGGAAGTTTGCAGCTTTGTGGCCAAAGTTGTGACAGTTATAGCATTCAATCTCATTGTTCAATAGGTCAAAGTTATTGTTGCAGCGTTGTCTACTCATTGACTATTTATTATTTCTTGACCTCCTCAGTTGCATGTCTCTCGACTTAATTTGACAATTTGCAATCTGTCATGGTTTGTTACTTGGCTGTATCAGTCTTTGTTGTGGTAGATATTTATTCCTTTGAAATCTTAATTGCTCATGTCTAAGTCTTAAGGAACAATTTATAGCTTTGTGACCAAAGTTAGAACAGTAGAAACAATATCCATAGAACAATTCTTTGTACCTGGAAAATGGTTGTCTTCTTTGAGTAAATCGATTTCTTCCATGCTGATGATGTCTTTGAGAAGGGAGTGCATTATTTCCTTGTTCTACAGATTCAGTTCTGGCACCTTTTTCCTTACTCATCCTGGGCAATTGATTATCTTCCTTTGTTTTTGTAGGTTTGTTGTCGTCATTGGTTGTATATTTGACAAACTTTATGAAGTCTTTGTTGCTAGGATGACCACTACTTGATCCCTCTTGATAACCCAAACATATTTTCAACTTTGGATTCCTTTGCTGTTTCAGAATGGTGGCTAATCCTTTTGAGGCTTTGATACTTGGCATATTTTGATTATAGAAGGCTTGAAACTTCTCCATCTCTTTCCTAGTTTTCACTACTTCTTGTTCTAATGCTTCACATCTTGCTTTCTTTTCTCATAGCTACTGTTTCAGAATATCTTCGATTTTATTTGCCTCCTCTAATTCTACTTTTAATAGGACAAGGTCTTCATCAGGTCCTTTGTTGTCTTTCTCGAACTATATCAACAATTGTCTTTGCTTTCTGTTCTTCATTCTTAGTATGTCAATCTCTTCCAGTGCACTAATCAGTTCTCCTTCCATGTCAACCACGACTTCTTCTTCATTTTCATCACTGCCTATGCTTTCAATATCATAATCCTCTTTGGACATAAGCATGAAGTTATTTACTTTATCTTCACAGGAAGAATCACTATCAGTGTCTTTTGAGGAGTCATCATTGTTTACACATAAATTTTTCTTCTTAGCAAATCTTCTTGATTTGTGCTTCTCTTCATCTTCAGAGTTTTGATCGTGTTTCTTGTGTGGACATTTATTTGCAAAATGTCCTATCTTACCACAGTTGAAACATTTGAAGGGAAACTTACCTTGGTACTTGCCTGATCCTTTCTTTAGTCTTCTCACAAATTTTGCTTCAATTTCATCAGGCTCACAATCTTCATTCTTATCTACTTTAAATGATGATTCTCTATAGGTGGTTTTATCTATGACTATCCTCATTTCATATGCAGTCAACGTTCCTAGAATTTGATCAAAAGAAAAAGTCTTTATATCATTAAGTTCTTCTATAGATGAGACCTTTGGGTTAAACCTATCTGGAAAAGATCTCAAAATTTTATGAACTAGAGAGGGTTCCTCAATTTTTTCACCAAGTGCCTTCATTGCATTTACTAGTTCTTCAACTCTCAAAAAATACTTCCCAATGGTTTCATCTTCTTTCATCTGTAGCTTTTCAAACTGTACTCTGTAGGTTTGAAGCTTGGCATCTTTTACCTTCTCATTACCTTCATGACTGCTAATGAGTTTGTCCCACATTTCTTTGGTAGTTTGAAGATGCATCACCTTCACAAACTCATCTTCTCCAAGTCCATTCAAGATAGAGTTCATTCCCTTAGAATTAAAGATAAATTCTAACTTATCATCCTTGGAAGCTAGCACAACAGGCTTTATGTATCCAGTCTCTACTACATCCCAAACATCAGCACCTAAGTCCATTAGGTATGTTCTCATTCTAACCTTCTAGAAGGAAAAATGTGTTCCATCAAACATAGGAGGCCTAGTGACTGAAGTCCCTTCATGCCTTGTCATGTTTAAGCTCTAGGATATACCCTTAGATAAAATGGGTTGGCTCTGATACCAATTGTTGGACAACTGAGAGGGGGCGGGGTGAATCAGTTGTTAATGTGCTTAAACAATTATGCATATTTAAAACTCATTACAAACCTCTCAATGATAATCACAGTAATGCAGGGAAGTAAGCATTGTAAAATTCAACATCATTCATACATATGAGATATACAAAGATAGATATTTCCCGAGGAAACCCATAAAGGGTAAAAACCTCTTTTTCTTTATATGATAAGTAATCTTTACATTCTTTACATTATCATACATATGAGCTCCAACTCATTGTGAGGCTATAACCTCTGTTTTTGCAAGCTACAACTTGCTGAGAGAACCAACTCTTTGTTTTCTCTAGCACCCACTAGAAGGAAGCACCAACTCCCTGGTTTCTCTAGCACCAACTAGAATGAAGCACCAACTCCCTGGTTTCTCTAGCACCAACTAGAAGGAAGCTACAACTCCCTAGTTTCTCTAGCACCAACTAGAAGGAAGCACCAACTCCCTGGTTTCTCTAGCACCAACTAGAAGGAAGCTACAACTCCCTATGTTCAAGCACCCACTTGAACCTTTGAGGACACCAGTCCTCCCTAGCACCTCCCTACCACCCTGGATTATAAATATGAAATACTTAAACCTATCACAGTGATATAGTGTTCAATAAAAACTTACCAGTCTGATCACTCTTCTGCAAGATTTTGCTACTCAGTCCTTCTCATTGTCTTCCTGCATGCATCTGCTGCCCATTCTGTTCTTCTGCCTTTTGTGCTCTGTGTTCCATTTCCATTCAATGCACCTTTCCTCTTCTATGTATTTCAACTGCTGCACTCTAAATCCTTCTACACAAATAGATCACTCCCCACAGTAACCACAATTATCTCTTCTTTGTTCCACATTCTTATAGTCTCTGTGCTCCCTGTGCATCCAATATTCGCCATGCCTCTGCATGCTCACTCTGCTCCAATCTCCTCCACTGTTAAGTACCTATACTAGATCTGTAAATATACTTCATAAATAACCAAGAATAAACCATAAGCCATTCACCATAACATTAACACAAGAAATAGAGAAAACCCTTGAGGTAGGGAAACACCATACAATGGATCCTATTATGGAAGGGATCCTCTCCTGTTCACTTGTCTCTTCGAGGGGGCATCCTCCTATTGAGCTACCGCTCCAAATACAATACTTCTCTTCATGTCTCATTACATTGCTTGAATGTAAGGTAGGTAGAGAGGTAGTGGGAGGGCCCAGAGGGCCCATAGTGATAATAGTGGAGGTCATTCAATGTAAGGTGGAATAGGTCCACTATATTATTAAATAAGGTCCACTATGGTAGTTAGATATAATAAATGGGTAATTAGATATAATAAATGTAAGAGGGCTTCTTAGAAGGTTCTACTTCTAGAAGATTCCCCCTCTAGAATGTTCTTAGGTGATGGTAGCACTATATAAAGGGGTTCAAGCAATGTAATGAGACATGAAGAGAAGTATTGTATTTGGAGAAGTATCTCAACAGGAGGAAGCCCCCTCGAAGAGGCAAGTGAACAAGAGAGGATCCCTTTCATAATAGGATCCATTGTATGGTGTTGCCTTACCTCAAGGGTTTTCTCTATTTCTTGTGTTAATGTTATGGTGAATGGATTATGGTTTATTCTTGATTAATTATGAAGTATATTTACAGATCTGGTTTAGGTACTTAACAAGTGGTATCAGAGAACTTTCCTTGGATAGACATTGTGGCAAATATTTTTTATTTTTGCAGATTTTTTTTTTTTTTTGGGAGCAGAAAAAAGAGTGCCGCGACATTATCGAAGTTTTTGGTATATTTATGTGAAAAATTTGTAGAAAATGGTTGTATATCTGATTTCATCTCATAAAAACACCTAATTTGAAAAACAAAATCGTCCGAAACGAAGTTCGGGAAGTCAAGATATTGAAGTTTTAAAATCTGCAAATTTTAAGGATTTTTTCCGCGGACGACGGCGAGAATTATTTTATTTCTGTAACATTTGGAGGCTGAATTTTCCCAAATAAATTACAGATCTGAGTTCCTCTCACAATTTCACCCAATTTCAAAAAAAAAAATCAACCAAAACGAAGTCCGGGAAGTGAAGTTATGAACATTTTAACTTCAATAGTTTTTTAGGGTTTTTCCAGAAAAAACCGCGATTTTCTGCTGTAACTTATTAGGTGAGTTCATAGGATGCTTAGATGGCTATTTATTATCAAAACCTAAAAGAAATTCTTGAATCATTCAAATCCCAATTGTTTCACACATTGGATGACATATTGGATGCATTTGTACATGGTCTCACATACAGCCTCACAGACAGCCTCACATACGGCCTCAATGATAGTTTTCGTAGTATTCAAGATTCATTGAATAACATGCAGGAGAAATTTCTTATGGAGGGCCTCAGGGATGAATATAATCAAGAAATATATGCTTGGTATGATTTTGAGGTATATTGTGATGATTGGTATATGGATAGTTGTCATTTTTGGGATGACAACCACTTTCATATTTTATTTGATGACTCTACTCCACCTTCTATAGAGAACATCAATGTCCCACATCAGGAGCTAGTTACCAACGTTCAATCTACATATTCTACAGTGGTATTATTCATTCCAGATTCTGCTACGACCATTTTCCACTATGTGGATAGATCTTCTTATTTGGATCCACATGATAGGTGTCAGTCTTTGGAGCATCATTTGGAGTTGGTTATCGGGTTCCAAAATCTTCCATGGGGAGTTCACATGAGCACTTGGACATGGGATCCGGGATTACAATGGTGGTTGGACTACTTCAACATGGTGGATTTTATTTCTACATGGGACCTTGGTTCTTCAGTCTTTTTCAGCA
Organism: Picea engelmannii; assembly: GCA_009831015.1. Lineage (NCBI taxonomy): Eukaryota > Viridiplantae > Streptophyta > Pinopsida > Pinales > Pinaceae > Picea > Picea engelmannii. Next base: position 1,126,610 of record ML781617.1, on the reverse strand, counting down.
TTACAGTCCACAATTATCCATGGGACCCGGGTATATGGTTGTACATCAAGCGTTGAGGACAACGCTTTCATAAGGGGGATGGAATGTAAGGTAGCTAGAGAGGTAGTGGGAGGGCCCAGAGGGCCCATAGTGATAATAGTGGACGTCATTGAATGTAAGGTGGACTAGATCCACTATATTATTAAATAAGGCCCACTATGGTAATTAGATATAATAAATGGGTAATTAGATATAATAAATGTAAGAGATCTTCTTAGAAGGTTCTACTTCTAGAAGATTCCCCCTCTAGAATGTTCTTAGATGATGGTAGCACTATATAAAGGGGTTCAATGTTAAGTACCTAAACTAGATTTGTAAATATACTTCATAAATAACCAAGAATACACCATAAGCCATTCACCATAACATTAACACAAGAAATAAAGAAAACCCTTGAGGTAGGGAAACACCATACAATGGATCCTATTATGGAAGGGATCCTCTCCTGTTCACTTGCCTCTTCGAGGGGGAATCCTCCTATTGAGATACCGCTCCAAATACAATACTTCTCTTCATGTCTCATTACATTGCTTGAACCCCTTTATATAGTGCTACCATCACCTAAGAACATTCTAGAGGGAGAATATTCTAGAAGTAGAACCTTCTAAAAAGCCCTCTTACATTTATTATATCTAATTACCCATTTATTATATCTAACTACCATAGTGGGCCTTATTTAATAATATAGTGGACCTAGTCCACCTTACATTGAATGACCTACACTATTATCACTATGGGCCCTCTGAGCCCTCCCACTACCTCTCCAGCTACCTTACATCCACATTGGAGAGTTTTCTCCATTTAACTCTTCCATAGCTATCCAATCTCTTGTGCACCACGTTCTCTCTCTGTTCTGCATATTTTTCTCATTGTGAGTCCTTTTCCTGATCATCATGGTAACTCTTTAGCTTCTCTGGTGGTTTCACCTAGGCATCCATCATCACTGGGTGTTATTATGAGATTCCTTAGTTTCTCTGGTAGTTGAGACTCTACGTCTTATTTGGCATAGTCAATCTTATACTTTCTATTTCAGTTACAAACTTCAATGCTCATCCATCTGTCAATCATCTGTATCAATAACACTCAATCCACTAGAAGATGCCTTCAGACTCTTCATCTTCTTTGGTGATCATACTCATTCCTCTTCGAGTCCTCTGGCAGAGATCATCATTTGTTTTAGCTGTTACATTGAGAAGCGTAAAAGTAGCCCTATGATCTTGTTCAACTTCACTTGCACCATTGGATTGAATTCATAGGAACTTGTGTTTACTTCGCCATTTCGCACTTCGGCATTTTGGGATCCCCGTGGTAAAGATTTCATTACACTCCATGTCCCGATCCCTGAAAATTTGAAATGGAGCTTATCTGAACTAGATCCTTCCTTCATCTTCCGTCGATGTGACCAATGGCTATGACCACAGATTGAGCCAAAACGTGTTTCTCATTTTGGCATTTCAAGATTTCGACACTTCTATGGTAGAGTCTTTTGATTCTCCATGTCTCGATATCTAAAGATCCGAAATGGAGTCAAATCAATGATCCACACTTTAAGTGATTTGACAGTCTTGATCTCTTCGTGATTTCGTATATCATGATTTCGGGGTTCGCGAGTTCGAGAATCCTATGGTAGGAGTTCTTGACATATCCATCTCCTGATTTATGAAACTCCGAAAGGGAGTCAGATCAATGGTCCACATAACCCCCTAAGATGGGCGGTTGATGGGATTTTTCCGTTTCGCATTTCACGATTTAGGGACTCCTGTGGTAGGGGTTCTTGACATCTCCATCTCCTAATTTCCAAAACTCCGAAGTGATGTAAAACTGCTAACGTCACATGTGGATTGACACGTGTCGAATAATTGCCATGTGTCACTCTAATTCGTGACTTACATGTTCCTGAAATGTTGAATCAACTTGACACTTGTCATTGCCTGATTGTGCCACATGTTCCTAACTGGTGGTTTGATGACATGTCTGTTTCGGGATTTCGCATTTCGGCACTTTGGGACTCCTAATGTTGAGAGTCTCTGACTTCTCCATCTCCCGATTTCCAAAACTCTGAAATGGAGTTTACTTCGGTGTTTCACATTTCGCGAATTCGACATTCTTGTTGTTAAGTGTTCTTTGGCAATTCAAAGTCCCGGTATCCAAAAATTCGAAATGCAGTTTACTTCAGGGTTTTAGATTTCGCGAATTCGACAGGTTAGGGAACCCCATTCCTTTGACTTCCCAGTCATCAAAACAATGATCTATGTCCATGTTTCCTACCCGTAAATGGACGATCCTCCTTTTCGGATTTTTTACACCCTCTTCTTCTTGCACTCTAAAGAATGTGCAGGTTCTCCTTGATCCAACGATGGTCGAATCCCGTGCTTGGATCTAATGTTTGAGATCTGTCCTCCTCTTTAGTGTGCTCTTCTTCTCTACATTCAGATCTGATAGCCATTGGGAATTCAGGATGGGATCCAATGATCACTGATGATTCTCCTCCCGAGATTACACATCCTCCTTACTTGGGAGAATTTCTAAGTGTCAAGGGCCTCGACCTTTGATCTTCCTGAGATCCTGAGTATATTATCTCTCTTGAGCTTTGGCAATGAGTTAACCTCATCCCTGGTGCACACCTACGCACTACGTTCGACTCTGCGCTAATTCCTCTTGAGCTTACTTTGTCCTTGTTTTTCCTTCACTGCATACTCTGGTCTTGCCATCAATGACAAGCACATATTGCTTATGAAGCATGCCAACCATCCTCTGCACAATCTCTTCTAATCTTATCGAGCTTGCTCTGCAGCGTCTTCCCAAAATACTTATGGTGCCCATCTGTTACATTCTTCCTGTACTCAAGCCATCATCGTTGTTGTACTTGCCATGAATGACAAGTATACGTTTCCTATAAAACATGCCAACAATCTCCCCCTTTGGCATTGATGGAAACAAAGGCACCCAAATTCTCTTCTCCCCCTTTGACATCAATGTCAAAGAGAACATGCTCCCCCTGAGTTGTTACAGTATTTTTAGGAGGTATCAGATATTAAACCAACGCAAACTCCCCCTGACCAGATGGATTCTCTCATTTGAGGCCTGCAGAATATTTGTATCTAAACCAACGTCTTCTCTTTTTCATTCTTGGACTTGTTCATCTTCAGCTTCCGCTGTATCCTCTGTGGAAAACTCAAAACTTCTCACCTCTCTTACTAGGACTCCTTCATGAACCTTTTCTTCTCATGAGGGGATGACTCTCCCTGTCACTTTTATCTCTCTGCTTCTGACTATTTTCCTCCTTTGTTTCTAAAAGGTTATCTTTCCCCGTCAAGGTCTTTCCTCTTGATATCTCTACATGATGTCATGTAAATCATTTTGTAAAACAAAATGTTGTTGTTGAAGAGCTGTTGTCCTACTGACATACTGCATAATTGTAGCTCGTACTTTTAAAACAACCCTTGGATCTCCCCATTGATTCTCATCGATCTATATCACTGCAATTTTCATTTTTCTTTCATGATGCATACCATCCAAGGATTTTATGACCATATTCAATCACAAGAAAAAAACTTTACAATCACTCTCATACCTGTTTTTCTTTTTCATAGACAAAGGACCTGTATCAGGTTTCATAGGAGTATTGATTTCTTCCATGTTGTATCCAATACCAGATTTGTCATTTGGTGATCTCTGACTATCCAAGATCTTATCCAGGGTCATGGAGTTGTTTAAGAACTTTCTTTGGGTTTTTTCCTTCTCAACTGTCAAGACTTCTGCTTCCATCTTATGACATGGTTCTTCTCCTACTTCAGCCATGGGGAAAATGCTAATTAAACATGCTTTTATTGTATCTGGATCTTCTTCTTTACTTGCAGGGGAGGATTCAATTTCAACATCATTAATTTTCCGTATGCCTTTATTCACCACTTGTCCCAAGTTTACATTTACCTTACATTTTTTGGACGTGAACACCTCTTCACTGCCTCTGTCACATTTTTTACTTATATTGAGCAAATTATGTTTTAGATCATCCACAAGAAGAACATATTGGGCATATCCTTTGTCATTACTCAAACTCATCAATCCTCTATCCTTGATTTTGCCTGGTTCATCATTTTCAAGGATCACATTTCCTGTTTTAATTTTACTTATGGACAGTAGCTTATCCTTGTCTCCAGTCACGTGCTTGGAACATTCACTATCTATATTCCCAGAGGCCTTTTATTTTTGAGTTGAAAGTGCTTGACCACATTTTTCACTATCTTTCCTTTTCCATGTGCTGGCCTTTCTATCTAAGAACTTTATCCGTGGATCTTCCTTGTAATTCTTCAGATTGTAGTTTGCATCTTTGTGGCCACTGTTGTGACATTTATAGCATTCAATCTCATTGTTCAATAGGTCAAAGTTATTATTGCAGCATTGTCTACTCATTGACTGTTTATTATTTCTTGACCTCCTCAGTTGCATGTATCTTGACTTAATTTGACAATTTGCAATCTGTGATGGTTTGTTACTTGGCTGTATCATTCTCTGTTGTGGTAGATATTTATTCCTTTGAAATCTTAATTGCTCATGTCTAAGTCTTAAAAAACAATTTACAACTTTGTGACCAAAGTTAGAATAGTAGAAAAAATATCCATAGAAAAATTCTTTGTACCTGGAAAATGGTTGTCTTCTTTGAGTAAATCGATTTCTTCCATGCTGATGATGTCTTTGAGTAGGGAGTGCATTATTTCCTTGTTCTACAGATTCAGTTTTGGCACCTTTCTCCTTACTCATCCTTGGTGATTGATTATCTTCCTTTGTTTCTGCAGGTTTGTTGTCGTCATTGGTTGTAGATTTGACAAACTTTATGAAGTCTTTGTTGCTTGGATGACCACTACTTGATCCCTCTTGATAACCCAAACCTGTTTTCAACTTTGGATTCCTTTGCTAATTAAGAATGGTGTCTAATCCTTCCGAGGATTTGATACTTGGCAGATTTGGATTATACAAGGCTTGAAACTTCTCCATCTCTTTCGTAGTTTTCACTACTTCTTGTTCTAATGCTTCACATCTTGCCTTCTTTTCTGATAGCTGCTATTTTAGAATATCTTCGATTTTATTTGCCTCCTCTAATTCCACCTTTAATAGGACAAGGTCGTCATCAGGTCCTTTACTATCTTTCTCGAACTGTATCAGCAATTGTCTTTGCTTTCTGTTCTTCATTCTTAGTATGTCAATCTCTTCCAGTGCACTAATCAGTTCTCCTTCCATGTCAACCATGACTTCTTCTTCATTTTCATCACTGCCTATGATTTCAATATCATATTTCTATTTGGCCATAAGCATGAAGTCATTTACTTTATCTTCACAGGAAGAATCACTATCGTTGTCTTTTGAGGAGTCATCATTGTTTACACATAAAATTTTCTTCTTATCAAATCTTCTTGATTTGTGCTTCTCTTCATCTTCAAAGTTTTGATCATGTTTCTTGTGTGGACATTTATTTGAAAAATGACCTATCTTACCACAGTTGAAACATTTGAAGGAAAACTTAGCATGGTACTTGCCTCATCCTTTCTTTAGTCTTCTCATGAGATTTTCTTCAATTTCATCAGGCTCACAATCTTCATTCTTATCTGCTTTAAATGATTCTTTTCTAGAGGTGGTTTTATCTGTGACTATCCTCATTTCATATGCAGTCAAAGTTCCTAGAAGTTGATCAAAAGACAAAGTCTTTATATCATTAAGTTCTTCTATAGTTGAGACCTTTGGGTTAAACCTATCTGGCAAACATCTCAAAATTTTATGAACTAAAGAGGGTTCCTCAATTTTTTCACCAAGTGCCTTCATTGCATTTACTAGTTCTTCAACGCTCAAAAAATACTTCCCAATGGTTTCATATTCTTTCATCTGTAGCTTTTCAAACTGTACTCTGTAGGTTTGAAGCTTGGCATCTTTTACCTTCTCATTACCTTCATGACTGCTAATGAGTTTGTCCCACATTTCTTTGGCAGTTTGAAGATGGATCACCTTCACAAACTCGGCTTCTCCAAGTCCATTCAAGATAGCATTCATTCCCTTAGCATTAAAGATAAATTCTAACTTATCATCCTTGAAAGCTATCACAACAGGCTTTATGTCTCCAGTCTATACTACATCCCAAACATCAACACCTAAGGCTGTTAGGTATGTTCTCATTATAACCTTCCAGAAGGCAAAATGTGTTCCATCAAACATAGGAGGCCTAGTGATTGAAGTCTCTTCATGACTTGTCATGTTTAAGATCTAGGATCTACCCTTAGATAAAATTGGTTGGCTCTGATACCAATTGTTGGACAACTGA
>ML781617.1:1102644-1120208 GCA_009831015.1 Picea engelmannii | reverse complement strand
TAGAAGGAAGCACCAACTCCCTGGTTTCTCTAGCACCAACTAGAAGGAAGCACCAACTCCCTGGTTTCTCTAGCACCAACTAGAAGGAAGCACCAACTCCCTGGTTTTTCTAGCACCAACTAGAACGAAGCTACAACTCCCTGGTTTCTCTAGCACCAACTAGAACGAAGCTACAACTCCCTATGTTAAAGAACCTACTTGAACCTCTGAGGACAACAGTCCTCCCTAGCACCTCCCTACCACCCTGGATTATAAATATGAAATACTGAAACCTATTACAATGATATAGTGTTCAATAACAGCTTACTAGTCTCATCACTGTTCTGCAAGATTTTTCTACTCGGTCTTCCTCACTGTCTTCCTACATGCATCCTCTGCCCATTCTGTTCTTCTGCCTTTTGTGCTCTGTGTGTCATTCCCATTCAATGCACCTTTCCTCTTCTATGTATTTCAGCTACTGCACTCTAACTCCTTCTACACACATAAATCACTCCCCACATCAACAACACTTATCTCTTCTTTGTTCCACATTCTTATAGTCTATGTGCTCCTTGTGCATGAAATATTCTCCATGCCTCTGCATGCTCACTCCACTCCAATCTCCTCCACATCGTAGAGTTTTCTCCACTTAACTCTTCCACAGCTATCCAATCTCTTATGTGCCACATTCTCTCTCTGTTCTACATATTCTGCTCATTGTGAGTCGTTTGCCTGATCATCATGGTAACTCTTCAACTTCTCTAGTGGTTTCACCTACAGATCCATCATCACTGGGTGTTATTATGAGATTCCTTAGTTTCTCTAGTAGTTGAGACTCTACGTCTTCTCTGGCATAGTCGAGCTTATAATTTCTGTTTCAGTTACAAACTTCAATGCTCATCCATCTGTCAATCGTCTGTATCAACAATCCTCAATCCACTGGAATATACCTTGAGACTCTTCATCTTCTTTGGCGATCACACTCAGTCCTCTTTGAGTCCTCTGGCAAAGATCATCATTTTTTTTAGCTGTTACACTGAGAAGCGCAAAAGTAGCCCTGTGATCTTGTTCAACTTCACCTACACCATTGGATTGAATTCATAGAAACTTGTGTTTACTTCGCCATTTCACACTTCAGCATTGTAGTATCCCCATGGTAAATATTTCATTACACTCCATGTCCCGATCCCCGAAACTTCGAAATGGAGCTTATTTGAACTAGCTCCTTCCTTCATCTTCCGCTAATGTGACCAATGGCTGTGACCATAGATTGAGCCAAAGCATGTTCCACATTTTTGCATTTCAATATTTCAGCACTCCTATGGTAGAGTCTCTTGATGCTCCATGTCCCAATATCCGAAGCTTCGAAATGGATTTGGATCAATGGTTCACACTCTAAGTTATTCAATGGTCCTGATCTCTTCGTGATTTCGTATATCGCAATTTTAGGGTTCACGACTTCGGGACTCCTATGGTAGGAGTTCTTGACATCTCCATCTCCCGATTTCCAAAACTCTGAAAGGGAGTTGTATCGACGGTCCACATAACCCCCTGAGATGGACGGTTGATGGGATTTCAACATTTTACATTTCATGATTTCGGGACTACTGTGGTAGGGGTTCTTGACATCTCCATCTCCTAATTTTTGAAACTCTGAAGTGAAGTAAACCTGTTGATGTCACACATGGATTGAAACGTGTCGAATAACTGCCAGGTGTCACTCTGATTAATGACTTACATGTGCCTGAAATGTTGAATCAGCTTGACACTTGTCATTTCCTGGTTGTGCCATGTGTTCTTAGCTGACCTGGTTTGCTGACATGCCTGTTTCGGGATTTTGCATTTCGGCACTTCGGGACTCCTAATGTTGAGAGTCTCTAACTTCTCCATCTCCCGATTTCTAAAACTCTGAAATGGAGTTTACTTCAGGGTTTCACATTTCACGAATTTGACATTCTTGTTGTTAAGTGTTCTTTGGCAATTCAAATCCCCGGTATCTGAAACTACGAAATGGAGTTTACTTCGGGGTTTCACATTTCGCGAATTCGACAGGTTAGGGAACCCCATTCCTTTGATTTCCCAGTTAGCAAAATGACGATCTATGTCCACGTGTCCTACCCATAAATGGATGGTCCTCCTTCTTTCGGGATTTTGTACACCCGCTTCTCCTTGCACTTTAAAGAATGTGCTGGTTGTCCTTGATCCAACGATGGTCAGATCCCTCACTTGGATCTAATGCCTGAGATCTATCCTCCTCTTCAGTGTGCTCTTCTTTTCTACATTCAAATCTGACAGCCATCGGGAATTCAGGATGGGATCCAATGATCATTGATGCTTCTCCTCCCGAGCTTATGCATCCTCCTTACTTGGGAGAATTTCTAAGTGTCAAGGGCCTTGACCTTTGATCCATGTGAGATCCTGAGTATGTTATCTCTCTTGATTTTTGGCAATGAGTTAACCTCATCCCTGGTGCACACCTACGCATTGCATTCAACTTTGAGCTAATTCCTCCTGAGTTTACTCTGTCCATGTTTTGCCTTCGTTGCATACTCTGATCTTGCCATCAATGACAAGCACATATTTCCTGTAAAGCATGCCAACCATCCTCTGCACAATCTCTTTTGATCTTATCGAGCTTTCTCTGCAGCGTCTTCCCAAAATACTTTTGGTGCCCATCTATTACATTCTTCCTATACTCAAGCGATCGTCATTGTTGTACTTGGCATCAATGGAAAAGAGAACATGCTTCCGCTGAGCTGTTGCAGTATTTTTAGGAGGTATCAAATATTAAACCAATGCAAAATCCCACTCACGAGATGGACTCTCTCATTTGAGGCTTGCATAATAATTGTATCTAAACAAGAGTCTTCTCTTTCTGATTCTTGGACTTGTTCATCTTCAGTTTCCGCTGTATCCTCTGTGGAAAACTCAAAATTGCTCACCTCTCTTACTAGGACTCCTTCATCAAACTTTTATTCTGACTATTTTCCTCCTTTGTTTCTAAAAGGTTAGCTTTCCCCGACAAGGTATTTCCTCTTGTTATCTCTACAGGATGTCATGTAAATCATTTTGTAAAACAAAATGTTGTTGTTGAAGAGCTGTTGTCCTACTGACATACTGCGTAATTGTAGCTCGTAATTTTCAAACAAACCTTGGATCTCCCCATTGATTCTCATCGATCTCTATCACTGCAATTTTCATTTTTCTTTCATGATGCATATGATCCAAGGCTTTTATGACCATATTCAATCACAAGAAAAAAATGCTACAACCACTCTCATACCTGCTTTTCTTTTTCACAGACAAAGGACTTGTATCAGGTTTCTTAGGAGTACTGATTTCTTCCTTGTTGTATCCAATACCAGATTTGTCATTTGGTGATCTCTGACTATCCAAGATCGTATCCAGGGTCATGGAGCTATTTAAGAACTTGCTTTGGGTGATTTCCTTCTCAACCTTCAAGAATTCTGCTTCCAGCTTATGACATGGTTCTTGTCCTACTTCATCCATGGGAAAGATGCTAACTGAACATGCTTTTATTGTATCTGAATCTTCTTCTTTACTTGCAGGGGAGGATTCAATTTCAACTTCATTAATTGTCCTTATGCCTTTATTCACCACTTGTCCCAAGTTTACATTTACCTTACATTCTTTGGACGTGAACACCTCTTCACTGCCTCTGTCACATTTTTGACTTGTACTGAGAAAATTATGTTTCAGATCATCCACAAGAAAAATATATTGGGCATCTCCTTTGTCATTACTCAAACTCATCATCCCTCTATCCTTGATTTTTCCTGGTTCATCATTTTCAAGGATCACATTTACTGTTTTTCTTTTACTTGTGGACAGTAACGTATCCTTGTCTCCAGTCACGTGCTTGGAACATTCACTGTCTATATTCCCAGAGGCCTTTTGTTTTTGAGTTGAAAGTGCTTGACCACATTTTTCACTATCTTTCCTTTTCCATGTGTTGGGCTTTCTATCTAAGAACTTTATCCTTGGATCTGCTTTGTAATTCTTCAGATGGAAGTTTGCAGCTTTGTGGCCAAAGTTGTGATAGTTATAGCATTCAATCTCATTGTTCAATAGGTCAAAGTTATTGTTGCAACATTGTCTACTCATTGATTGTTTATTATTTCTTCACCTCCTCAGTGTAAATTCTAACCTTGTACAATATCTACTGCAAACTGATATTCAGAAAAGAACAGAAAAGATACAATGGCAAATACAAACATTACACAGAGATTTTTCACCTGGAAACCCAAACCGGGAAAACCAGCATATATTATATTGATACACTTATGTTACATTGTTTACAATACAATATACATATAGGAGCCAACGGCATCCAAAACCCTAACCCAATGACCTGGATTAGTCCAAAACCCTAATTCCTTAACCGGAAATAGAAAACCATCGGCAAAAAACCATGTGCCAAAAACCACCTAATATCATGTGGTCCCGGAAATATGTCGGCCTGGCGATAATATGTTGGCTCGAAACCGGCGAAAATATGTCGGCCCAAAAAAAATTTTTTCGGGGGCGTTGCCCCTGCACCCCCCCTCTTACCCCCCTGCGCGCCCGACGTAGGCGGTCAAACACTACTGCTCGTGCAAAGAATATAACACATACCCAACACTCAGTTGCATGTCTCTCGACTTAATTTGAGAATTTGCAATCTGTGATGGTTTGTTACTTGGTTGTATCATTCTTTGTTGTGGTAGATATTTATTTATTTGAAATATTAATTGCTCATGTCTAAGTCTTAAGGAACAATTTACATCTTTGTGACCAAAGTTAGAACAGTAGAAACAATATCCATAGAAAAATTCTTTGTACCTGGAAAATGGTTGTCTTCTTTGAGTAAATCGATTTCTTCCATGTTGATGATGTCTTTGAGCAGGGAGTGCATTATTTCCTTGTTCTACAGATTCAGTTCTGGCACCTTTCTCCTTACTCATCATGGGTGATTGATTATCTTCCTTTGTTTCTGCAGTTTTGTTGTTGTCATTGGTTGTAGATTTGACAAACGTTATGAAGTCTTTGTTGCTTGCATGACCACTACTTGATCCCTCTTGATAACCCAAACCTGTTTTCAACTTTGGATTCCTTTGCTGATTCAGAATGGTGGCTAATCCTTCCAAGGCTTTGAAACTTGGCAAATTTTGATTATACAAGGCTTGAAACTTCTCCATCTCTTTCCTAGTTTTCACTACTTCTTGTTCTAATGCTTCACATCTTACCTTCTTTTCTGATAGTTGTTGTTTCAGAATATCTTCGATTTTATTTGCCTCCTATAATTCTACTTTAAATAGGACAAGGTCTTCATCAGGTCCTTTACTGTCTTTCTCGAATTGTATCAACAATTGTCTTTGCCTTCTGTTCTTCATTCTTAGTATGTCAATCTCTTCCAGTGCACTGATCAGTTCTCCTTCCATGTCAACCATGACTTCCTATTCATTTTCATCACTGCCTATGCTTTCAATATCATAATCCTCTTTGGCCATAAGCATGAAGTCATTTACTTTATCTTCAAAGGAAGAATCACTATCAATGTCTTCTGAGGAGTCATCATTGTTTACACATACACTTTTCTTCTTATCAAATCTTCTTGATTTGTGCTTCTCTTCATCTTCAGAGTTTTGATCATGGTTCTTGTGTGGACATTTATTTGCAAAATGACCTATCTTACCACAGTTGAAACATTTGAAGGGAAACTTACCTTGGTACTTTCCTGATCCTTTCTTTAGTCTTCTCACGAATTTTGCTTCAATTTCATCAGGCTCACAATCTTCATTCTTATTTTCTTTAAATGATGCTTCTCTAGAGGTGGTTTTATCTATGACTATCCTCATTTCATATGCAGTCAATGTTCCTAGAAGTTGATCAAAATCCAAAGTCTTGATATCATTAAGTTCTTCTATAGCTAATACCTTTGGGTTAAACCTATCTAGCAAAGATCTCAAAATTTTCTGGACTAAAGAGGGTTCCTCAATTTTTTCACCAAGTGCCTTCATTGCACTTACTAGTTCTTCAACTCTCATAAAATACTTCCCAATGGTTTAATATTCTTCCATATGTATCTTTTCAAACTGTACTCTATAGGTTTGAAGCTTGGCATCTTTTACCTTCTCATTACCTTCATGACTGCTAATGAGTTTGTCCCACATTTCTTTGGCAGTTTGAAGGTGCATCAACTTCACAAACTTAGCTTCTCCAAGTCCATTCAAGATAGCATTCATTCCCTTAGAGTTAAAGATAAATTATAACTTATCATCCCTGGAAGCTAGAACAACAGGCTTTATGTATCCAGACTCTACTACATCCCAAACATTAGCACCTAAGGCCATTAGGTATGTTCTCATTCTAACCTTCCAGAAGGCAAAATGTGTTCCATCAAACAGAGGAGGCCTAGTGACTAAAGTCCCTTAATGACTTGTCATGTTTAAGCTCTAGGATCTACCCTTAGATAAAAGTGGTTGGCTCTGATACCAATTGTTGGACAACTGAGAGGGGGGGGGTGAATCAGTTGTTACCATGCTTAAAAAAATTATGCCTATTTAAAAATCATTACATAACTCTCAATGATAATCACAGTAATGAAGGGAAGTAAGCATTGTAACATTCAACATCATTCATACATATGAGATATATAGAGACAGATATTTCTTGAGGAAACCCATAAAGGGTAAAAGCCTCTTTTTCTTTATATGATAAGTAATCTTTACATTCTTTACATTATCATACATATGAGCTCCAACTCATTATGAGGCTATAACCTCTATTTTTGCAAGCTGCAACTTGCTGAGATCACCAACTCTCTGTTTTCTCTAGCACCCACTAGATGGAAGCACCAACTCCTTAGTTTCTCTAGCACCAACTAGAAGGAAGCACCAACTCCCTAGTTTCTCTAGCACCAACTAGAAGGAAGCTACAACTCCCTGGTTTCTCTAGCACCAACTAGAAGGAAGCACCAACTCCCTTGTTTATCTAGGACCAACTAGAAGGAAGCTACAACTCCATGTGTTCAAGCACCCACTTAAACCTCTGAGGACAGCAGTCCTCCCTAGCACCTCCCTACCACCCTGGATTATAAATATAAAATAATAAAACCTATTACAGTGATATTCTTCTGCCTTTTGTGCTATGTGTGCCATTCCCATTCAATGAACCTTTCCTCTTCAATGTATTTCAGATCCTACACTGTAACTCCTTCGACACACATAAATCACTCCCCACAACAACCACACTTATCTCTTCCTTGTTCCACATTCTTATAGTCTCTGTACTCCTTGTGCATGCAATATTTTCCATGCCTTTGCATCCTCACTCCACTCCAATCTCCTCCACATGGGAGAGTTTCCTCCCATTAACTCTTCCATAGCTATCCAATCTCGTGTGCGCCATGTTCTCTCTCTGTTCTGCATATTATGCTCATTGTGAGTCCTCTGCCTGATCATCATGGTAACTCTTCATCTTCTCTGGTGGTGTCACCTATGCATCTATCATCACTGGGTGTTATTCTGAGATTCCTTAGTTTCTCTGGTAGTTGAGACTCTATGTCTTCACTGGCATAGTCGAGCTTATACTTTCTGTTTTAGTTACAATCTTCAATGCTCATCCATCTATCAATCGTCTGTATCAATAATCCTCAATCAACTGGAATATGCCTTGAGACTCTTCATCTTCTTTGGTGATGACACTCAGTCCTCTTCAAGTCCTCTAGCAGAGATCATCATTTTTTTTAGCTGTTACACTGAGAAGCACAAAAGTAGCCCTGTGATCTTGTTCAACTTCACCTGCACCATTGGATTGAATTCATAGAAACTTTCATTTACTTCGCCATTTCACACTTCGACATTTCTGGATCCCCATAGTAAATATTTCGTTACACTCCATGTCCCGATCCCCGAAACTCCGAAATGGAGCTTATCTGAACTAGCTCCTTCCTTCATCTTCCGTCGATGTGACCAATGGCTGTGACCACAGATTGATCCAAAATGTGTTTCACATTTTGGCATTACAGTATTTTTTCACTCCTATGGTAGAGTCTCTTGACGCTCCATGTCTCGATACCTGAAGCTCCAAAATGGAGTCGGATCAACGGTCCACACTCTAAGTGATTCGACGGTCCCGATCTCTTTGTGATTTCGTATATTGCAATTTCGGGGTTGGCAAATTCGAGACTCCTATGTTAGGAGTTCTTGATATCTCCATATCCTGATTTCTAAAACTCCGAAAGGGAGTCATATCAACGGTCCACATAACCCCCTGAGATGGACGATTGATGGGATTTTGGCATTTCACATTTCACGATTTCAGGACTCCTATGGTAGGGGTTCTTGACGTCTCCATCTCCTAATTTTTGAAACTCTGAAGTGATGTAAACCTACTGATGTCACACGTGGATTGACACGTGTCGAATAACTGCCACATGTCACTCTTATTAGTGACTTACATGTGCCTGAAATGTTGAATTAGCTTGACACTTGTCATAGCCTGGTTGTGCCACGTGTTCTTCGCTGACGTGTTTTGCTAACGTGTCTATTTCAGGATTTCACATTTCGACACTTCGAGACTCCTAATGTTGAGAGTCTCTAAATTCTCCATCTCTTGATTTATGAAACTCCGAAATGGAGTTTACTTTGGGGTTTCACATTTCGCGAATTCGGCATTCTTGTCGTTAAGTGTTCTTTGGCAATTCAAAGTTCCGGTATCTGAAACTCCGAAATGGAGTTTACTTCGGGGTTTCACATTTCGCAAATTTGGCGGGTTAGGGAACCCCATTCCTTTGACTTACCAGTCAATGAAACGATGATCTATGTCCACGTGTCCTACCCATAAATGGACGGTCCTCCTTCTTTCAGGATTTTGTACGCCCGCTTCTCCTTGCACTTTAAAGAATATGTAGGTTCTCCTTGATCCAACGATGGTCAGATCCCGTGCTTGGATCTAACAACTGAGATCCGTCCTCCTCTTCAGCGGTCTATTCTTGTCTACATTCAGATCTAATGGCCATCGGGAATTCAAGATGGGATCCAACAATCACTGGCGCTTCTCCTCCCGAGATTACGCATCCTCCTTACTTGGGAGAATTTCTAAGTGTCAAGGGCCTCGATCTTTGATCCACCTGAGATCCTGAGTATGCTATCTCTCTTGAGCTTTGGCAATGAGTTAATCTCATCCCTGGTGCACACCTATGCACTGCGTTCGACTCTACACTAATTCCTCCTGAGCTTACTTTGTCCTTGTTTTGCCTTCGCTGCATACTCTAATATTGCCATCAATGACAAGCACATACTGCTTGTAGAGCATGCCAACCATCCTATGCACAATCTCTTCTGATCTTATCGATCTTTCTCTGCAGCATATTCCCAAAATACTTCTGGTGCGCGTCTGTTACATTCGTTCTATACTCAATTCATCATCGTTGTTGTACTTTCCATCAATGACAAAAATACTCTACCTGTAAAACATGCCAACATACTGTGCACTACAACAATAAATCTACACACAAAGCTTCTCTTTTCTCAGTTCCCAGCAATCACAGTTTCAGGTCCCAGCAACAGAACCATTTTTTGGCACAAAGGCAGACCCAGGGTTCAACGCTTCAACAATGCACCAAGAAAACCCTAACTACCAATCCTTTCAAAAACATATGTGAAGCAGGAGAATTCTCACTCAAGGTAGAGGCAGGGGGTTATAGGACACAAGTGTCTGTAACCAAGCTGGGACATAGATCTATGATTGTAACACTTCTACAAAGTACTTAGGAACGATATGCATCAACCCATTAGTCTTATTCACATCGCAGATCAAACCCTAAGTATAGATCGACGTAGTAACAATGATATCATACGCATCGCACTTAGAACCATAAGTTAGATCTATGACATTCAACATAAATAAAGCACTAAGCATTCATAGATCTATCTAATATACATAATAACAAAATAACTAAGCAAATAAATGGAAAACACAACATAGCACAAAGAAAACCATCAACACAAGATATACGTGGTTCACCCTAGTGTGGGGCTACGTCCACCAACTTCTTCTTCTTCTTTATTAGTCTTCAAGCTCTTACATTCACCTTCTCCTGTGCACTAAGCCATAGTGCCAAACTTCATAGAGGACATGATATATGCACACTGAGCACCAGATCCTCGTTCCAAAAATTAGGTCAAGGCACAAAGCCAACTCCTCTAACAAGCAGAGAGCCTTACATACACAGTCTATTGTAAAAAGCAACTTAGAACTACTTTCACTTAGCCTTTCAAACTATTGACTCCAACCATGCCTTACTACATTACATTCTTACTTATTTATACCTTTACATTCCCTTAAAACAAGTCCTAATCATGGGTAAACCCATGGTCCGACATCCCATAAACCCTAATACAAAAACTCTAATGAACCCCTTGTTGGGTCTACAAAACAAGTGAGATCCTGTGATCTCAGCTCCGCCTTGGTGGTCCATCTTCGACCCACCTGTCGAAGTCCAAAAAGTGGTCAAACTTGACCAATGTTTCCTAAAAACTAGGTCGAGGGCCAACACCCATCAAATAATGCCCAAGATCCCTCCCTATATATTTATTCCATCATAATCTCCCTAGCTATTTTATCATGTTTTTTTCATAAGGAAAGTTATTTCATATGATGATCCTCTGAGTTGCACACTGCATAGAGAGAATATATTTATCTTCAAATAAATTGGCATTCTAGGCTAGCCAGATACCTTGGGAGAGAATCAAAGGAAAATATTTATATGATTTCACCACAGGTTTACCAAACAAATTCCTAATTCCTTCCTCTATAGTACTTATAGACCACACTTTTTTTAAACCTATTATCTCTTCAATTTACCTCCAAAATTATTTGGTATAGGAGCACTTCAATACCAAATGAATATTGATATCATCACAAACACATAGAGGGAGAACCTCCCTAGCCCGGATCTAGTTATTTTTTGTAGATTATCCCACATTAGTGCTTTATTGTTTAAGATGAACCATTTACATAACATATTGTTCCTCTAGAATAGGTAGCACCTGGATAAATTTACCTTTAGTACCTCACATATCTAGCCTTTGGAAGAAATAGAAATATAATTTCAAGGCTAACAATGTCCACCAACATTATATATATGCTTCATAATAAACATAGGTTTTTCCATAGGGAAATATCTTCCACAATAAGGAAAGGTTTTGCAAAAGGAATAAACTTTCCAAAATGAGTGCTCACATGCATGGGAAAATAAAATTGTATAATATTAAACCAATGATATTCCAATCAACACTCTTTTCAAATTCATGTAGGATCTGGAAGATGGAGTTTCATTTTCCTATGTCGCTCCTAAATTAGGTCTCCATTCACACTCCATATTTTCATTCAATCATAAATCACACTTCATTCAACATTCATACCTCCAAAATATCTCAAGATGTGCAATACTAAAAGAAATGAAAAATACATAATCAACTAGTTTAGAGATGCTATGGTTATCATACTAAGATCAATAGAAGGGATGAAATTAGTGTGAAGGGAGGAAGGGAAGAAATTGTGTTGGCATGTCATAAATAAATAACACACTTTGACTTTGGAATGGGTAGCAGTTTAATACATTTTCTTTTAGTACCTGTAATATCATCTCTACAAATATTGATATGAATAACATTGCCATGATCACATATACCCTTTAGAAAATCTAAGTGTGGGCTTAGTGGACGCTGTATGATTTTTGTGGCTTCATCCTGCTTGGCCCTAAATTGGTGTGAATAACATATGGTCTCAAATACATCTTTTTATAGGAAGTCGGGCCAATTGTTGTAACTATTTGGATTACTATTCATTGTACAAAAAAACTTCATTTGTGAATAAATATCTTTTGGGCATACCTACACTTATCTTTCTCTATGTATTTTATTCTCTTTAGAGATTTTCTTTGCTTATCTTACAAGCACTTTTCAATTTCTTTATTTACTTAGTTTTTGTACATATGCATGATATGTTTACTAATTTTAATTAGTTTCCCCGTAATTACAATTTGTTTATGTTAATGGTTAATTACACAGTCTTAATTATTACATATTTTAACTTTGTTTACTCCTGCACTTAGAGTTTACAACGCGTTATACATTATGTTTGAAATGTGAATTATTCATTTTAGCACTTGTGTTAACTCATATTATTAATGTTGTATCTATTGTTTTAACTAGTTGGAGGATAATATAACTTATAATTATCGGTTGATTTATTCTTTAGAGTCTAACTTTCATAGTTAATTAGGACTGGTTTGAATTCTAATTAAAAATTTAGGGAAAAACATAAAGGACATTTTAAAACTTACACACACATAATTAAAGGATTAGTACCCTTAAGTGGAAAGACTCCACTGACTTGTTTAACTAATCAACTTAACCATGTAGTTAGAAAGTTTAGGGATTTAAGAATACCCTAGGTCTCCATCCCCTCTTTTCCCCTTGAGAGCCCTACAAGAGTTTTTTAAGTGTTGTGCTCGAGTTTCATTTGGGAATCAATTTAAATCGTGATCATACTGGGGAGAACTATGTCCATAATCTCTTTAAATTTTTCCTATTTATCCTAAAGAATCAACATTATTCATTATTGAGAATTAATACTATGTTATCCATGAGATTTAACTTAGTTGGTTCTTTTATTATAGAAAATCATGATAGATATTTGGTGGCCAACAATAATACCTTACAATACTCTAGGTTTCTCAGGCTATGGTTCAATATTCTGGTGTATGGTTGATGATATTCCTCAATTTAAAGGTTTTTGTCATGAAGACCTAAATGAGCACATCAAAACCTTCATGGATTATTGTCTCTTGAAGGAAACCTTTGATAATTCACTTATGGTATGTGTCTTTCCTCGCACACTTCATGGGAAGGTCATTCAATGGTTCGATTTTCTTCATGATCATTCCATATTTGTATGGAAGCATTCTTTTGACCTATTTAAGGAACGATTCGGGGACCTAAGGCCTAAATTTAGTCCTTCATCAATCCTCCCATGGTGTGATTTTTTCAGTGAACACCTTGATCTTCATACCTATGATAAATTCGTATATGTCAAAAACATTTCTATGATAAATAGATGAAAGAAACAATGGGAATAGGTTATTGAGAAAAAAAATTCAATGCATGAGAATTCACAAAACCAAAGTCCTTTCTTTAGGAAATCAAGAACCAAATCTTGATCTAGTTCATATTGTGAGCAAGATCTTTCACATGAATTTGGTATTGATGAATCTCTTTTTCACGATTCACATTTCAAATAGGACTTGTGTGATATTTCCCTTTTGATGAGACCATTTTCCAAGATGGTATTGATCAAATTAATAAGGTTTATATCCCTCATACCACCACAAAGAATCCTCATACCAATATCATCACCCCTGGTGTTAGTAGTCTTCCTCTCTATAGCCTAGAGAGTGACGTTTCACTTAGTAATGAGATTTGTGAAGAAAAAAATCCAAACATTCAACAATGGAAATAATTCACAAAACTCTCTTCCCGATAGTATTTCAAATAAAAAAATCTTCCAAGATATAAAGATAAATATAGATCTTTATGTAAACACTAACAACTTTTAGTTTGATGATATGATAGATAATTTTTTCGAGCATGATCCATTTGGAAGACTAATTTTGTCTAATGAATATGAGCCTGAAAATCGGAAACCTAATCATGATCTCCTTGCTAAAAAATATAACCATAAGGTATCATAGTTATATAATCAACCTTGTACTAAATATGATAAATACTCTTAGTTAATTACTCTTGGTAGTCCAAAAAACGTTTTGGACTCTTATACCATTGGTCATCATGATTTTATTTATGATCATCCCTTAAGAACCTACCATTTGGATGACATTTGCTTCCCAGAAGAAAGTGAGAAGATGCCTAAAATTCCCAATGATGGATCTAAACAACTTTGGGTTTCCCCAAAAGATAGTTTGCTAAGGATTGGTTCACACTTCTCATTAGCTAATTCAATAGATCCCAATACCTTTTTAAAGAAGGAGGATGTTAAAGAAAGTGTTTTTTAGCTTAATATTTTTTTGGTGGAAGCTCTAATTTTTGTAACTCCATCATAACCCAAAAACTCACTCCCTTTGACCTAAGTTCTCCTCTAGTTTATGGTGGTTATCTTGAGTCTTGCACTAAAGAGAGGAGATTCTCTAACCATGTTATTCTAATTAAGATAGATAGCCATACTACTTAGCTTCCATCTTGTACCGATAAGAATAATGAGGTTTCATTTAAGGATAACAACGATGTTTATGTTGTCTTCCATTTCTTTTAAAAAGTGGGAAGGAAATCTGATTTCCAATCTCATCCTTTATCACAGAATTTGGGATTCTTGGATCAACCATTTTGATATTTTTAGGACAACAAGTATCTTCCTCTTAAAATGGTTTACTGGAATGTTTTCTACCCTAGATAATTGTTTGAGCCTAACTACCAGTATAGGTTTTCTAGTACCTTTTCTTCATGTTGAAATTCATCTCATAGTTAGGATCAAAATTCATTTTGCATGTACAAGAAATAAACCTTTCAAAATTGTAAATGGCACCCACCATGAAAGTGCAGACATTTTCTTGTCTTGTACATAATAAAAAATAAATAAAAAATCATAAAACATAAAATCCAAAGTTTTCCTTACCATTCTACTCTTTTGATTACATTTTTAGATCCAATAGGTCTTTTAGTAAGGTGTTTGACCTTCTTTTTTTGTTGTTAATTAAGCTTCAAGTTTAGCTATTAGTTTTCTTTGTTATGCATATGGAATTACTACTTATTATTCTCCCATTTTACTTAACCAATTTAAGTGCATTGCACTCATTACATAGCTACCCAAAATATATTTGTACAACTAACAAGACCTCAAACAATGTTACATATTTTACTTTCTTACACAAGTCTACTGGTTTACCTCTAACATGGGTTGCTAGTCTTTGACATGACAAGTTTGCATCATGAAATGGAGGTAGAATAACTGATGGGTTCCTAATGTTTAGTCTGGAAAATTTGAATTCTTGACAATTCTATTTAGGTTTCCTAGTTCTTCTTCATATTCCCTTTTCTTCATTCGTTACATAACATTAAGTTATCTGCACCCATGTCTTTTCTTTTCTAGGAATGGATATGATTTTGTGTACATGCCTCACTATCACAATTTAATATGTATAAGCTATGATTCTCTAATTTTCCTAGAACCATCCTAAGTTCATGTTTTGAAACTAGAGATTCCAAGGCTCACACATTGCTAGAAACAACATCCATGTTTTTGATCTGTAAACATGGGACTTACAGTCCACATGCTTCACCAACATGGATGCTTTGCATAATTTTTTTTTTTTTATGTGTTCTCAAACTTATGTAGATATCTCTATTCTCAGTGGATTATGATTATTTTTTTCTTGGTGTATCATGCACACAACGACTAGGTAACAAAGAAATATTAATCAAGAAAATAATTTAATCTCTCAGTTTTTAATCACCGAGGTCAATAAACTCTCTACAATGGAGAAACCAATCTGGTTCTTGGTTTACAACTGGTTCCAAAATCTTCTATTGGTATGTGTAGGTCTGGATGAGTGCCCAATAAAGAGCCAACCCACTGTGTGGTTGTAAATAAACAACAAATTTGTTTGTGAAAAGATTTCCAAGCACTGTAATCCAGCTACCACTAAACATTCACATTCCCATGATAATAAGTGACAACATTTCCAACACTTAGCATATATATTTACATATAAATACAGACCAAAAAAAAATTTGTGATCCATATTTTATGAGTAGAACGAAATGCATACAAATTATTAAAAGATTATTAACACAGAATAACAAAGATACAGTAAACTGGTTTTCTATTTAATAAGGAAATAAGTTGAAACTATAAAATGTTCGGTATGTGTTATATTCTTTGCATGTGTGTGTGTGTGGGCGTGTCAGATACGACAATTGTGTATGATGATCCCTTCACCTAGAGTTATTCCATGTGTGTCAGGTGCTTTACTAAGGGGGGTCCTAGGGGGGGGCAGGTATTCCCCCCTGGTTACGCGTAGCGTTCGAGGCAGCGCCCTGAAATTTTTTTTTGGGCGGTTTTTGATATTTTTAGCGGATTTGTAAATTAATCCCGGGTTAAGGGATTAGGGTTTTGGAATCTACGGAATACCTAAAAAAATTGTATATATTGTATGGAGAATGGTGAAATTTGATATAATGAAAATAAGAAAGGTTTTCTCGGTTGAGGGTTTTCGATATAAAATCTTTGTGTACTCTGTGTATGAGCCATTGATTAATTTCTATATTTCTTAAGAATCTATATGCATTGCTTTACTTCATAGTTTTAAAACTTACATGTGGTATCAAAGCTCATTTTTGGCTTCAAAGGGATGCCTTTGTTGTTGAGGGTTTGGCTCGGTCTTGATAGATCAAGTTTATCTTGGGTCTATGATAAACCTGGGTTTAGTGAGAGCTTTTGCAGTGGAGATTCAAGTAAAGAAAGAGGAATGGTGATCTCATCTATAATCGAGATAGAGAAGTTCAACGGTAAAAACTTTGAGCTATGGAAGCTCAATATGGAGGACCTTCTTGTAGACAAAGAACAATGGATCATTGTGGATCCTAGTACACAACCTACTGGTACACCGTCTACAAGAACACGGGCTATTGGTACACAACCTACTAGTACACAAACTACTAGTACACCAGCTACTGGTATGTTGAAGGAAGATTGGGACAAGTTGGACAAAAGAGCAAGGAGTACTATTCGACTATGCCTCGTATATTTGGTGTTGTTGAATGTCTCAGGAGAATCTATAGCCAAGGAACTATGGGATAAGTTAGGGAATTTGTATCAATCAAAGTCCCTGGTAAATAAGTTGTTTCTTCAAAAGAAGTTGTATCATGTTAGGATGGAAGATGGATATTCTGTGATAGAACATCTAAATGCCTTTAATACTCTGGTAAGTCAACTTGGATCTGTTAATATTACGATTGCAGAAGAAGATAAGTGTATTACTTTGTTATGTTCTTTGCGAGACTCTTGGGATAATTTGGTTGTAGCAATAGGTAGTACCACTCAATCTACATTGAAGTATGAGGATGTAGTTGCATCTTTGTTATCTGAAGAGATGAGGTGAAAAAGCATGGATGGTCACAACACAGATGCTTTATTTGTAAGAGGGCGTACCCAAGACAGGAACCCCGGTAAGCCTTCGAGATGGAGATCTAAATCTACAGGTAGATCTAAGTCTCCAGGAAAATCTTTGAGGAAATGATGGAAGTGTGGTAAAAAATGGAATTATAAGAAAGATTGCAAGTCTAAGAAGGTTGAAAAACAAAAGGGATCTGATAGTACCTCTTCCACAGAGGAAAAAACCTCCACTAAAGAAGGAGGTGATGTTTGTTGGAAATACTAATACAACTGAGAGGGGGGGGTGAATCAGTTGTTTATAAGCTTAAACAATTTTATTCCTTCTTAACAATTATTAATATTTCTTCATGTGTCATCAAGCAACATACAACATATGGATAGTAAGAGTA
>ML781617.1:1078222-1093273 GCA_009831015.1 Picea engelmannii | reverse complement strand
GGTTTCATGAAAACATATTTGTGTTGTGGTAAGACCTTTGGTATAAATCGTTTCATACAACACATAGTTTATATAATCAAACCCTTGGTGTGATTTTGATTTATTGCTTTGGTTTTGAAACTATGACTATTGCTCACGCAAACCTTTGGTCCACTTACCATGTATTCATTGGTTGATTGAATGGCATAGTTTTTAACACATATGTATAGTGATTTGGATAGTTATACGCGTCGGTGGTTGTACTGTGGGTAATGATTGTTCTGCATGGACCGAAATAACTCCACCACCTTCTCATGTTCTGTCATTAATGTTTTCCCCCTTATCCCGATTTACCTTTGCTAGTTTTCGGGTAAGCCTGTGAGCATTCTTCCCCTGCGTATACTCTGTTCAAACCCTGGCCCCTTCACCTTGCTCACCGTGTGCTCCTATCTATGGCATCGGTGGTGCGCATAGAGCCGAATGGTAACCAAGCTCTGTTATTATTTGATAACGCCCGTAAGGATTTAGAAAACAATGGTTGGCTGGTGTTTATACAGAGGTTCGAGGGTTTCAATATTTTTGTTGCACAACAATTCGCCCTCACCTTTGACGGGTGCAGGGCTAAAGTCGGTGACATTCATCTTGAGCTGAATGAAGAATTCATAAGCTCTGCCATAGGATTGTTGGCCACAGGGGAAAGATGGTTCAAAAACTCCAAAGTCAATGAGCTGCTGTGGCCTTTGCTATTAGTATCACGAAAGGTTGTGTCCTGTGATAAAGGTATGCCTATTTCCACCCTCAAACCCAGGTGGCACGATCTTTTGATAATGGTTAAACAATTTGTGATCTGTGAAGGTCAGTATGGCTTGGTTTTTCTATTTCACCTCCGGTTATTAATGAATTTCATGGGCTATCCTTTGAATATGTTGCATTACTTCTTGCATAGTCTTTACAAGATGGCTAAGAGGTTCAAACATGAGAAGGCTGATAGCAGCTTGTTTCATCATGGCTTGATCAGAATCATCGTCATCCACCGTTTAAACCTTCACAGTGATAATTGGCAAGCATTTCTATCTCGAAATGGCTTTGCTGATTCAGAGTCTGTCCAAATCGAAAAGGCTGTGGTTAGTCAGACTATGGTCGGGCCAACCGTACCATTTCATATCCTTCTACCCCCTGCCGAACCCTTAGTTTTCCCTAACATCGACCTACCTGATACCCTAACCAACCCGTGCACAAAAGAAAAGACTGAGGATGTTAAGAATCCTGTGAGTAAGAGAGTCAAGGGTAATCCTACTGTCGACAGCAGGGGTAAGAAAAATGCTCGATTGATATCGAGACTTGCTCGGAATAAGCCTAAGACAAAATTTGATCAAAAGCACATAGTTCTGAGTGAGGACTCGGACTCCTATATCAAGCACTTCCTAGCTAGAGAGTACCCTTATTCCCATGGTCTATGCTCCGAGAAACCCTATGACTATGTATCTAATTTGCCCCCATTCCTAAAGAACAATCCTAACTACCCAGGAATCAGGCTACATAATGAAACCCCTGGTAGCTTAAACAAACCCTTGCATGTGTTATCAAACCCCGAGCAAACATCATGCATCTAGTGTAATGTATGGTTAGAGCGTTATTACGCTGACGTTCCCCTGTTACAATCAAGGATCAAATCGTTAGAGGAGAAAGTTACAGTGATGTCGAAAGAAAGAGACAGGCTTCAGGCTAATGAGAAGAAACAAAAACCACGGGTTCGATTGTTTTCAGGAATGCCGAAGCGGCAACAACATTCGTCAATTCCAAATTATCATGACCAAGTTGCTTTTTGATTATCCAGGTATGAATTTCAATATCAATTTCGTTTTATGAGTTGCTTGAATTAATATAATGAATTGGGTTTTGGGTTTCAATTAGCTCTGTTCATTATTCGAAATGATTCTGTCATAGTTTGATTATCAAAAACGGTCATGTTGTGGATCCTATACAGTAGATTCATTTTACTAAAGTCAAATGTGGTTATGATTTGGTTATGAAATTTTGTCTTTCCCAGTTTAGTATAAGCGATTCATTTGTTTTTGATTCGGTTTGGTTTGTTTGTGAATCAATTATGTTTGATAGTTGATTTGGTTTGATTTTGATTATTTTCGTTTGTTCCTAATAAACTCAAAACAACCCTGTTGATTTCGATTTATCAGGAACGACTCTGTTTTTTATTGAATTAATATTCTCGTTTGGATTCTGGTTAGATTCGACCTGTGCAAAAGATCTATTTGCTAAAATCGTGGAGCTGTGTTGATTCATAACGATTGTGTCAAACCCCATCTATTTCGATTCGTTTTGATTTGATTGCTGTGTGTCTTGAGTTAGCACGATTGCTTGTATGAGTTGGATTGGTATTGAAAATAGATTTGATGCTGCTCTGTTGGTTTTGATTTTCAAAAATGATTTTGTTAAGCTCATATCGATTTTGTTAATCTCAGATACAACAACTGCACACCCACACACACACATTGTAAATTAATCCCTGATTAAGGGATTAGGGTTTTGGTATCTACGGAATACCTAAAAACATTGTATATATTGTATGGAAAATGGTGAAATTTGATATAATGAAAATAAGAAAGGTTTTTTCGGTTGAGGGTTTCCAGTATAAAATCTTTGTGTACTCTGTGTATGAGCCATTGATTAATTTCTGTATTGCTTAAGAATCTATATGCATTGCCTTACTTCGCAGGTTTAAAAATTACATAAAATGCAACGGAAAACAAACTTGTTGGAATGGTAGCAACTTATCTCTGAGAGGAGATGTGATGATTGCGCTCATTTGCAAGAAGATGATTAAAATGAGGCTCTGAAGGCATTTTTACAATAAACCAAAATGTCACAAACCCTTGACATCCGAAAAAACTAACCCTAGGAGATGAAGCGCTAAAAGTCATGTGGGCCCCATTTGGGTAAGTTAGCACATCAATTTACCAAGGTCATAACTTTTGCATACGATGTTTGTTTGGGGTGCATGATAGCTTGTTGGAAAGTTATCATTGAGGAGACTCATTTTGGGGTCTCAATCAGATCCTTTGGCTGAAATTGAGAAGATCGATCTCGAAAAACCTTCATTTAGTCCCTCAAAATGGCCCCGAAAGTTAAAAAATGCTAAAAATAGTAAATTACCAAAATTTCCAGAAAACTATTTTCATCTAGTTGGAAAAGGTGGGTGGCCACCGATATCCACCTAGATCAATCCTCCCTCCTTAGGAAGCAATGGTATCCATTGTGTTTATTTCCCCCATCAGATGTGGAAATGTTTGTTGAATTTGGGCTCGGGTGAGCCACTTGTCTTGGTGTAGGAGCTGCCCTATTTTGACGAATCAATAAAGATGGATCATTTGCTGTCGAGTGCCATTGATTTTTGTTTGCACAATATTATCATTGGATTCCTATTGCATGGAGTCAAGGTCAAGCTCTTTTGGTGGAAACTGCTCCGTTATCTATGAGGTCTCCAATAATGGTGGGAAATATGGTCGAAGGAGAGCCACATTGACGACTAGGTGTAGGACAAGGAAAGGGGGAATGTTGAGCTCAAAATTATTGTCACTCACAACCTTGGTGATGGTGTACGACCCTGTTGGCAGCCAATTCGCATTTTTATACTTTCTTTATAAGCTACCTATGCCATTGTTTTGCAACCCTTAATTTTCATTGCAATATTCACAATAAAATGACACTATTATTTCGTGTGTTTTCTCACTTTCCCTTGTTCTCGTTTTCACTACTACAAGCATGAAAACTTTGATTTTGAAGTCATATTAAAAACGTCGCTGGATTGTCACAATTATTCTTGTCTCTATGGTCATTGTGTTTCCAATTTACTTATCATTATACAATTGGCTAGACTCCAAGATTCTTTACTCATTTGGCATTTTTGTTGTTAGTATGATTTCCATTTTTATGAGGCTATCATGATTTGTTAAGGGTTGTGATTCATTCATTGATTTATTGATGGTTGATTTCTATGTTCTTTGATCGATTCCCTTGATACATTGGTTTCATGAAAACATATTTGTGTTGTGGTAAGACCTTTGGTATAAATCGTTTCATACAACACATAGTTTATATAATCAAACCCTTGGTGTGATTTTGATTTATTGCTTTGGTTTTGAAACTATGACTATTGCTCACGCAAACGTTTGGTCCACTTACCATGTATTCATTGGTTGATTGAATGGCATAGTTTTTAACACATATGTATAGTGATTTGGATAGTTATACGCGTCGGCGGTTGTACTATGGGTAATGACTGTTCTGCATGGACCGAAATAACTCCACCACCTTCTCATGTTCTGTCATTAATGTTTTCCCCCTTATCCCGATTTACCTTTACTAGTTTTCAGGTAAGCCTGTGAGCATTCTGCCCCTGCGTATACTCTGTTCAAACCCTGGCCCCTTCACCTTGCTCACCGTGTGCTCCTATCTATGGCACCGGTGGTGCGCATAGAGCCGAATGGTAACCAAGCTCTGTTATTATTTGATAACGCCCGTAAGGATTTAGAAAACAATGGTTGGCTGGTGTTTATACAGAGGTTCGAGGGTTTCAATATTTTTGTTGCACAACAATTCGCCCTCACCTTTGACGGGTGCAGGGCTAAAGTCGGTGACATTCAGCTTGAGCTGAATGAAGAATTCATAAGCTCTGCCATAGGATTGCTGGCCACAGGGGATAGATGGTTAAAAACTCCAAAGTCAATGAGCTTCCATGGCCTTTGCTATTAGTATCACGAAAGGTTGTGTCCTGTGATAAAGGTATGCCTATTTCCACCCTCAAACCCAGGTGGCACGATATTTTGATAATGGTTAAACAATTTGTGACCTGTGAAGGTCGGTATGGCTTGGTTTTTCTATTTCACCTCCGGTTATTAATGAATTTCATGGGCTATCCTTTGAATATGTTGCATTACTTCTTGCATAGTCTTTACAAGATGGCTAAGAGGTTCAAACATGAGAAGGCTGATAGCATCTTGTTTCATCATGGCTTGATCAGAATCATCGTCATCCACCGTTTAAAACTTCACAGTGATAATTTGCAAGCATTTCTATCTCGAAATGGCTTTGCTGATTCAGAGTCTGTCCAAATCGAAAAGGTTGTGGTTAGTCAGACTATGGTCGGGCCAACTGTACCATTTCATATCCTTCTACCCCCTGTCGAACCCTTAGTTTTCCCTAACATCGACCTACCCGATACCCTAACCAACCCGTGCACAAAAGAAAAGACTGAGGATGTTAAGAATTCTGTGAGTAAGAGAGTCAAGGGTAATCCTACTGTCGACAGCAGGGGTAAGAAAAATGCTAGATTGATATCGAGACTTGCTCGGAATAAGCCTAAGACAAAAGTTGATCAAAAGCACATAGTTCTGAGCGAGGACTCGGACTCCTATATCAAGCACTTCCTATCTAGAGAGTACCCTTATTCCCATGGTCTATGCTCCGAGAAACCCTATGACTATGTATCTAATTTGCCCCCATTCCTAAAGAACAATCCTAACTACACAGGAATCAGGCTACATAATGAAACCCCTGGTAGCTTAAACAAACCCTTGCATGTGTTATCAAACTCCGAGAAAACATCATGCATCCAGTGTAATGTATGGTTAGAGCATTATTACGCTGACGTTCCCCTGTTATAATCAAGGATCAAATCATTAGAGGAGAAAGTTACAGTGTTGTCGAAAGAAAGAGACAGGCTTTAGGCTAATGAGAAGAAACAAAAACCACGAGTTCGATTGTTTTCAGGAATGCCGAAGAGGAAACAGCATTCGTCAATTCCAAATTATCATGACCAAGTTGTTTTTTGATTATCCAGGTATGAATTTCAATATCAATTTCGTTTTATGAGTTTCTTGAATTAATATAATGAATTGGGTTTTGGGTTTCAATTAGCTCTGTTCATTATTCGAAATGATTCTGTCATAGTTTGATTATCAAAAACGGTTATGTTGTGGATCCTATACAGTAGATTCATTTTACTAAAGTCAAATGTGGTTATGATTTGGTTATGAAATTTTGTCTTGCCCAGTTTAGTATAAGCGATTCATTTGTTTTTTATTCGGTTTGGTTTGTTTGTGAATCAATTCTGTTTGATAGTTGATTTGGTTTGATTTTGATTATTTTCGTTTGTTCCTAATAAACTCAAAACAACCCTGTTGATTTCGATTTATCAGGAACGACTCTGCTTTTTATTGAATTAATATTCTCGTTTGGATTCTGGTTACATTCGACCTGTGCAAAAGATCTATTTGCTAAAATCGTGGAGCTGTGTTGATTCATAATGATTGTGTCAAACCCCAACTGTTTCGATTCGTTTTGATTTGATTGCTGTGTGTCTTGAGTTAGCACGATTGCTTGTATGAGTTGGATTGGTATTGAAAATAGATTTGATGTTGCTCTGTTGGTTTTGATTTTTAAAAACGATTTTGTTAAGCTCAGATCGACATATTTTGTCTCTGTTGAATTCGTATGAAAAACTCGGCTAATAGTTCATTTTGAAATTGATTCAAGTGATGATTTCGTTGACTGTCAATTGATTTTGTTTGCCCCTAATTGGCAATAACAAACGTTTGACAAATCCCACATATCCTTTTATCAACTTATTAATTCAATTACGATTTCATTTGTATCAATTTACATACAATTTTTGATTTGATTTGCAAATAGCATGGGTCATTTGTATATGTTTAATATAGTTCTATTAATTTGAAAAAACGATCTTGTTGATTGCGTTTGAATTTGACAATGATTTTGTTGATGGTTGAAGCGACATAAACTATCGCATGCATGATTTGTTTAACTGTGTCGATTGGAATTGGTTCATGAAAACAATTTCATTACTGTCAGATTATCTAATGCGATTTTTTTAATCTCAAAATGGTGGTAACAAATTGAACAGAGTGCGCACATCTTTGTTACCATTCAGTTGACCATGATTTCGTTTGCTCTCGAATTAAGCTTAGAATATTGACTTGATAATTCATTTGATTTTCAAATAGCAATTAGATATTTGTTTTCGTTTAGGATTCGAATTGGTTTTAAACGATTCTGTGTTAAAATTTAGACCAGCTACAGAATCGCAAGATTCTGTAGCTAGTCTTAAAAATTAGATTTTTGTCCATTTTATCAATAAAATATCCTCTTAACTTGTCTATTTTTGTCCTCTTTCAGGTACATTCGAATTGCAATGATTAATTGGGCATGCTATGGAATTTTAGGAGATATTTGTGTGATGTAGTTTTTATTTTAAGTTGTTAGTTTGAGTCAGAAATAGAGACTTCGGATATTATCCCAGATTTTTGTAAACTGTTTTGATAATTCCCACAGGGATGTTTTACCCTATAGGAAGTCTTTAAATACTTGTCATTTTTGTAATGGAGGGATCATCATCATCATCACTGTTGGGGGAGCTAGACTATGGATTTATGATACAGACTGGGATGAAAGTTGATGTCTTGTAACAGCTTTAGCTTTCAATATATCAAACTTTTGTTTCAAGTTTTATTCATATCAGTTTGCAATTAATTATAGACTACTTTAGCTATCGTAATTCTTGCAAGTTGATGTGACTTGGTTTATGTGTTATCCATGTCTGATCTCTCCTATTTTAAAAGCGCAACAATTACTTTGTTTCAGTTTAATGAATTACAGGTTTACCTTTTTCGTTAAATAAATCATTTTGCACAAATCTTTGCACACAAATTTATCTAAATGTGATGATTTGTAAATTATAAGATTGCTGTAATTTTTTATGTCTTGTTTGTCGTGTCATTTATATTTGAAGAGAACAACTTCTTTCAGTTTATGAGAAGCTCGTGGAGAATCTGGTGTGGTTTTCCTCCCACCAAACAGCTAAATCGGCTATTGGATACAGGACGAACCTAAAGCGTTACTTCAGGTCAGTTTGCTATTTGTCATTTAATAGTTAACTTATTAGTGTTATTTAAGTAGTTTAGATAAATATATTAGTTTAGATTCATAGTTAGAGTTATTATTTTAGTTGCTTATCTTAGATAGTTTTTATTCTATTTCTTTTTCATAAAATTATAAAAATCAAAAAACAATAGTTTCGCTGTCTTAGGACTGATTACAAATGATTTTTGCAGGTTTTAATTTAAATCTGTAATTTGTAAATATTGTATATTTGTAATTGAAGCTGATTCCGTTGATAATTAAACATTTACTTTTATAGAATTATAGTTGTATGATTTAGGTAATAGATTGTATATATGTAAGTTAGATTAGTTTATTAGTTTGTTTTAATTATTGATCTTATTTAGATTAATTTCTTAGTGTAGTTTTCATTTGTTTTTCTAGGACTTAGATCGGTCAACGGAGATGCTAAACCTGTCAGGGTGGGTTATCCCAAACAGATTGGGTTATTTAGACAACCCCGGACCGTATCCACTCTTCCAGTTGGTGAGTGTTCATTTTCTCCCGTCAACAAATGGCGCTAGAAGGAGGGCCGACTGACAAGCTAGCCTTGTAGGAGCCTTATTTTTTAAATGTATTCAATTTCCCCCATGGCTCCCCAAATCATTGTGTTGGTCGTGCTTTCAACTTCTCATTACCCAATGTTCCCAACGAGACAGTCTCTGACTTTTCCAAACTCACCATTGATGGTGAGGGCAATTTATCTACTAAAGACCACCTTAACAAGTTTTGGTGCGAATGCATCAAACATGACATCTCAGATTTAGGATTTTTATGCAGACTTTTCTATTTTACTTTTAGAGGTCGAATCAAACATTGGTTTGAATCCTTTCCAGCATGTCACATTTTTGATTGGTTTCAATTTGTAGATGAGTTTCTATATGCTTTTTAAATTTATGATTTTGATCAATTATGTGAAGAATTTCATACTTCGCTAATCAACGACGATTCATCTTCAGAAGACTTTTTGACAAGAGTCTATCATACCCTCTGTAAATTTAATCTCGATGACATGTCATTGGCATTAAATCTCTTCTATGATGCTTCTAGCCCTTCCATCCAGTCATGTTCAATCACGAATGAAGAACCAATTGCAAATCCTATCACTCAACTGCAAGAACAATCTTCTTCGCAAGGAGAGAAAAATTCTTCTGATAATGCTAAACAAGCCAGGGAGGTAGAATCTATTGATCAGGCTCTTATTGACAACCAAACTGGTTTTTCCTTTGAATCATTGTATTTTTAGTCTAAGACTAGTATGGAAGATGATTTGTTTCCATCTCTAGGTGAATACCCTCATTCTTATAACTCATG
Source organism: Picea engelmannii (assembly GCA_009831015.1). Taxonomy (NCBI): domain Eukaryota; kingdom Viridiplantae; phylum Streptophyta; class Pinopsida; order Pinales; family Pinaceae; genus Picea; species Picea engelmannii. The sequence continues at coordinate 1,084,006 of ML781617.1, read as the reverse complement.
CTCTAATTAACATTTAAAATCAGTCATTGAAGAACACTTAAGCAACGGAAATCTTCTTGAATGTTCTAGTACTCCTATGAAACTGATTAGAGAAGAAGTTACGCAACTAGAAGAAGAAACTTTAAACCTTCATCCTCAAAATGCACTTTGTTCATAGGAAAGACTAGATGCTTGTCACATAAATTTTGAATTATCTGTCACACAAAAGGCAAATCCAGATGATCATATTATGTTGAGGAATTCTTCACCAAAACAGAGTAAGGGTTTTAAAGAAAGTGAAGAGAATTGTCTTGAGAATACCATTGTTGATTATCATAGTTCAAGATATTCTTTTTATCTGCTTATTTCTAATTCCTTTTATTCTTTATATCCTGATCTATTCCTAGATTCTGGTGGACTTGAAATCTTACCTACAACATACTATTATTTTCCACCACAATCATATCCTTTCAATATGCTAAATTTTGGTGAAATTAGTTCTGAGCATAACATGGATAAACTTGGATTTGATGCTTGTTCACTTTCATCACTCATATGGGAAGAGGACATGTTGCGAGATGATTTTACACAGTTTATTGTTGAAAAAGACAATGCATTATATTTTATGGAGATCAAACATTCTAAGTTGCATATTCGTTCTTTGATTGGATCGAATCTTAATGTTTATGACTCACATTTTGAAATAATCAACCCCATCAAAGGAAACATTCAAACTAATGATCCTATTGATTGCATGAATCCTCCTATGATGAGCTTTCCATTGATATATTCGTTTCATCAAAGTCATGGTTTGCATCCGCATTTTTGTGACAGAATCTTAGGATGGCTTGAATATTCTTATATAAAAAAAATTCATACTGAAGGCAAAGTTGCACTTGCTTTATTTCTACCTAAGAATCTTGGAAGTAGGCGTGACATATTTCTTTTAGATCCTCCATGTGAAGAAATTAATGAACACTTAGAGAACTGTTAGGAGCATGGGGCATTTCAGCCTTGGCTGATGGTTATTCCATTTCCTCGTAATTCTGACAAGTTTTTCAAACCTACTTACACTCACCCATGCCATTATGACCCTTATCACGACAAGATTGCGCAATGGCTGGAGGATTCGTACAACAAGAATATCCAAGGAAATGGTAAGATCATGTTTACTTTGTTTTTAGATGATGATTATGAAGGTAAGTGTGATATGTTCCTGTCATTTGTTGATATATTACCATTCTTATTAGTAATGCTTGATTTTTTTTCCATTGCAAGATTAGAGTTACTCTGATGGCTACATTGGAAGCATGACTTCATGTAGTATCCTGATTCATTTAATAGTTAGGGTAGGTTTAGGAATAGGTTTTCTTTTAGTTTGATTTCTCACTATTTCTCTTTGTAATAATGCAGTCATGAACGCAAGTGGGCGCACCACAAGAACCATAATACGGCTTTTGTCAGGGAAGTCCCCTTGATCCTTTTCTCTTTACTCTTAGTTGAACATTTATTTTCAAAAACGCAGTATCGTCATGAAAATCCTAAATAGAAGGTAAAGAGATAAATAAATCTGAATCAACCCTGACCCAAGGTACCATGAGTAAGACTGCTTTCCCATCTGTCAGGATTTTCCTACTTTCTTTCAGTTTCCCAAAGGATTTGTTGCATGAGGTTTTTAGATGCACCTTCTGTACATATTTGTTTTTTGTTTTTGTTGTTTGGATTTCTTTGCTTTCCAATTTTCTTTCTTCGCTGATGTGTTTTGATTTTTCCCCTTGCGCTTATCGGTTTTTCTTTTTACACATACTTGCATTATGAATTGGTCAGACAAAGAAAACAGAAAATTCTTCCTTTGAAATGACTGTTGAAAATTTGTCTAATCATCAATTATATACTTCTGAAATTTACTGCCATGTTGGCAAAGACTGTTGTTTGAAAGAAGTTAACTGATTTCAATCTATGAGTAAAGCCTATCACGATCATCTATTATCTTCTTACGCTGTCCCTATTACTTAAAGGAATGACTCAAAAGATGTCTCCCTGCTTTCGAAGGTTGGTTTTGTAAACAAACAATCTCTAGATCTTAATGAAGGACAGTCTAAAAAATTCTTTCAAGGTCTGAAAAAATATGTCTAAAATATTATAATTTTCAGCGTCACCCCGCTCAATTATATATTTTTAAAAAAATAAATCATAAAAGACCTGTGGGAAGTGTTTGTAAACCCGCCAGGATGTTGAACAGGTCTACTGGCAACGGGTAAATGCATGCATGATGCCAAGACAACTTTGTCGGGGTACTGAACAGGCCCGCTGGCAGCGAAGCAATGTTGGGTATACGAAAATTTGCAAATATGAAATCTCTTGACCTTAATGTCCTTTATTCTGATCTGGAACTTCTTGGCAGGATACAGATATCAGAGTGGGTTAAATGGAAACCCTGTTGAGGCTATGGATATCTACTGGCAGTAGTGGCTCTATCAACAGTATTGGGGATTTTATCTTTAATATTGTGACTCGCTTGTCTTAAGACTGTTATCAGTTTTGATCCTTTAAACACTGCTAGAATATTTGGTTAATGATGATGTTTATACGATTTTCTAGTTGTTGTTTTTGAGTTAGAATTTTTCTCATTATTCTAATCTGAATTTGTTCTTGTGGCAAAGATAACTGCTTCTACTAGTGTGTCACCATTGTTGGCAGCCAATTCACATTTTTATACTGTCTTTATAAGCTGCCTATGCCAGTGTTTTGCAACCCTTAATTTTCATCGCAATATTCTCAATAAAATGACACTATTATTTCGTGTGTTTTCTCACTTGCCCTTGTTCTCGTTTTCACGACTGCAAGCATGAAAACTTTGATTTTGAAGTCATATTAAAAACGTCGTTGGATTGTCACGATTATTCTTGTCTCTATGGTCATTACGTTTCCAATTTACTTATCGTTATACAATTGGATAAAATCCAAGATTCTTTACTCACTTGGCATTTCTGTTGTTAGTATGATTTCCATTTTTATGAGGCTGTCATGATTTTTTAAGGGTTGTGATTCATTCATTGATTTATTGATGGTTGATTTCTATGTTCTTTGATCGATTCCCTTGATACATTGGTTTCATGAAAACATATTTGTGTTGTGGTAAGACCTTTGGTATAAATCGTTTCATACAACACATAGTTTTCATAATCAAACCCTTGGTGTGATTTCGATTTATTGCTCTGGTTTTGAAACTATGACTATTGCTCGTGCAAACGTTAGGTCCACTTACCATATATTCATTGGTTAATTGAATGGCATAGTTTTTAACACATATGTATAGTGATTTGGATAGTTATACGCGTCGACGGTTGTGCTGTGGGTAATGACTATTCTGCATGGGCCGAAATAGCTCCACCACCTTCGCACGATCTGTCATTAATGTTTTCTCCCCTATCCCGATTTACCTTTGCTAGTTTTCAGGTAAGCCTGTGAGCATTTTGCCCCTGCGTATACTCTGTTCAAACCCTAGCCCCTTCACCTTACTCACTGTGTGCTCCTGTCTATGGCACTGGTGGTGAGCATAGAGCCAAATGGTAACCAAGATCTATTGTTATTTGATAACGCCCATAAGGATTTAGAAAACAATGGTTGGTTGGTGTTTATACAGAGGTTCGAGGGTTTCAATCTTTTTGTTGCATAGTAATTCACCCTCACCTTTGACGGGTGTAGGGATAAAGTCGATGACATTAAGATTGAGATGAATGAAGAATTCATAAGCTCTTCCACAGGATTGTCGGCCACAGGGGAAAGATGGTTCAAAAACTCCAAAGTTGACGAGGTGTTGTGGCCTTTGCTATTCGTATCATGAAAGGTTGTGTCATGTGATAAAGGTATGCCTATTTCCACCCTCAAACCTAGGTGGCATGATCTTTTGATAATGGTTAAACAATTTGTGACCTGTGAAGGTCGTTATGGCTTGGCTTTTCTATTTCACCTCCGATTATTAATGAATTTCATGGGCTATCCTTTGAATATGTTGCATTACTTCTTGTATAGTCTTTACAAGATGGCTAAGAGGTTCAAACGTGAGAAGGTTGATAGCAGCTTGTTTCATCATGGCTTGATCAGACTCATCGTCATCCACCATTTAAACCTTCATGGCGATAATTGGCAAGCCTTTCTATCTCGAAATGGCTTTGCTGATTCAGAGTCTGTCCAAATCGACAAGGTTGTGGTTAGTGAGACTATGGTCGGGCCACCCGTACCATTTCATATACTTCTACTCCCTACTGAACCCTCAGTTTTCCCTGACATCGACCTACCCGATACCCTAACCAACCCGTGCACAAAAGACAAGACTGAGGATGTTAAGAAGCCTGTGAGTAAGAGAGTCAAGGGTAATCCTACTATCGACAGCAGGGGTAAGAAAAATGCTCGATTGATATCGAGACTTGCTCGGAATAAGCCTAAGCCAAAAGTTGATCAAAATCCCATAGTTATGAGCGAGGACTTGGACTCCGATATCGAGCGCTTCCTATATGGAGAGTACCCTTATTCCCATGGTCTACGCTCTGAGCAACCCTATGAATATGTATCTAATTTGACCCCATGCCTAGAGAACAATCCTAACTACCCAGGAATCAAGCTACATAATGAAAACCCTGGTAGCTTAAACAAACCCTCACCTGTGTTATCAAACCCCGAGCAAACGTCATGTGTCTAGTGTAATGTATGGTTAGAGCATTATTACGTCGTTGTTCCCCTATTACAATCAAGGATCAAATCATTAGAGGAGCAAGTTACAGTGCTGTCGAAAGAAAGAGACAGGCTTCACGCTAATGAGAAGAAACAAAAAACCATGGGTTCGATTGTTTTTAGGAATGCCGAAGCAGCAACAACATTCGTCAATTCCAAATTATCATGACCGAGTTGTTTTCTAATTATCCGGGTATGAATTTCAATATCAATTTCGTTTTATGAGTTGCTTGAATTAAGATAATGAATTGGGTTTTGGGTTTCAATTAGCTCTAATCATTATTCGAAATGATTCTGTCATAGTTTGATTATAAAAAATGGTTATGTTGTGGATCCTGTACAGTAGATTCATTTTATTAAAGTCAAATGTGGTTATGATTTGGTTATGCGATTTTGTCATGCCCAGTTTAGTATAAGCGATTCATTTGTTATTTATTCGGTTTGGTTTGCTTGTGAATCAATTCTATTTGATAGTTGATTTGGTTTGATTTCGATTAGTTTCGTTTGTTCCTAATAAACTCAAAACAACCCTGTTGATTTCGATTTATCAGGAACGACTCTGGTTTTTGTTGAATTAATATTCTTGTTTGGATTTTGGTTACATTCGACCTGTGCAAAAGATCTATTTGCTAAAATCGTGGAGCTGTGTTGATTCATAACGATTGTGTCAAACCCAAACTGTTTTGATTTGTTTTGATTTGATTGTTGCATGTCTTGAGTTAGCACGATTGCTTGTATGAGTTTGAGTGGTATCGAAAATAGATTTAATGCTGCTCTGTTGGTTTTGATTTTCAAAAATGATTTTGTTAAGCTCAGATCAACATATTTTGTCTATGTTGAATTTGTATGAAAAACTCGGCTAATAGTTCGTTTTGAAATTGATTCACGTGATGATTTCGTTGACTGTCAATCGATTTTGTTTGCCCCCTGTTATCACTCCAGGGAACTACTTAGGGTTGTAAACTAAGTATGCCTGGTAACTTAAGAATTGAATATTTTTCAGTAGGTGGATCAATGGGATACTAAGATAGCACAATGGAGAGATTACTTATCAGAATAGCTAAATGAACC
>ML781617.1:1063191-1077677 GCA_009831015.1 Picea engelmannii | reverse complement strand
ATGACAAAAGGAAGACTTTACAATCCAAATTATTTCTAAGTCAAACCAAAATCTAAAATTCTGCAGCTAAAAGACTCAACAATGGATTGAGGAAACCATCGATAGCCGTGCTATCCACCATAGAACCTGACCAAAATAATGGTGCTATTTTGGGAGTTAACACCCCCAATTGGCAATAACAAATGTTTGACAAATCCCACATATCCTTTTATCAACTGATTAATTCAATTACGATTTCATTTGTATCAATTTACATACAAGTTTTGATTTGATTTGAAAATAGCATGGGTCGTTTGTATATGTTTAATACAGTTCTATTAATTTGAAAAAATGATCCTGTTGATAGTGTTTGTATTCAACAATAATTTTGGTGATGGATGAAGCGACATAAATTATTGTATGCATGATTTGTTTAACTATCTCGATTGGAATTGGTTCATGAAAACAATTTCATTACTGTCAGATTATCTAATGCGATTTGTTTTATCCCAAAATGGTGGTAACAAATTGAACAGAGTGCGTACATCTTTGTTACCATTAGGTTGACCATGATTTCGTTTGATCTCGAATTAAGCTTAGAATATTGACTTGATAATTCACTTGATTTTCAAATAGCAATTAGATATTTGTTTTCATTTAGGATTCGAATTGGTTTTAAATGATTCTGTGTTAAAATTTAGACCAGCTACAGAATCATAAGATTCTGTAGCTAGTCTTAAAAATTAGATTTTTGTCCATTTTATCAATAAAATATCCTCTTAACTTGTCTATTTTTGTCCTCTTCAGGTACATTCGAATTGCAATGATTAATTAGGCATGCTATGGCAGTTTAGGAGATATTTTTGTGATGTAGTTTTTTATTTTAAGTTGTTAGTTTGAGTCAGAAATAGAGACTTGGGATATTATCCCAGATTTTTGTAAACTATTTTGATAATTCCCACAGGGATGTTTTACCCTGTAGGAAGTCTTTAAATACTTTTCATTTTTGTAATGGATGGATCATCATCATCATCACTGTTGGGGGAACCAGACCATGGATTTATGATACAGACTAGGATGAAAGTTGATGTCTTGTAACAGCTTTAGCTTTCAATATATCAAACTTTTGTTTCAAGTTTTATTCATATAAGTTTGCAATTAATTATAGACTACTTTAGCTATCGTAATTCTTGCAGGTTGATGTGACTTGGTTTATGTGTTATCCATGTCTGATCTCTCCTATTTTAAAAGCACAACAATTACTTTGTTTCAGTTTAATGAATTACAGGTTTACCTTTTTCGTTAAATGAATCATTTTGTACAAATCTTTGCACATAGATTTATCTAAATGCGATGATTTATAAATTATAAGATTGTTGTAATTTTTTATGTCTTGTTTGTCTTGTCATTTATATTTGAAGAGCACAACTACTTTCCGTTTACGAGAAGCTCATGGAGAATCTGTTGTGGGTTTCCTCCCACCGAACAGCTAAATCGACTATTGGATACAGGATGAACCTGAAGCGTTACTTCAGGTCAGTTTGTTATTTGTCATTTAATAGTTAGCTTGTTAGTGTTATTTAAGTAGTTTAGATAAATATATTAGTTTAGATTCATAGTTAGAGTTATTATTTTAGTTTCTTAGCTTAGATAGTTTTTATTCTATTTCGTTTTCATAAAATTATAAAAATCAAAAAACAATAGTTTCGTTGTCTTAGGACCGATTACAAATGATTTTTGCAGGTTTTAATTTAAATCTGTAATTTGTAAATATTGTATATTTGTAATTGAAGTTGATTCTGTTGATAATTAAACATTTAATTTTATAGAATTATAGTTGTATGATTTAGGTAATAGATTGTATATATGTAAGTTAGATTAGTTTATTAGTTTGTTTTAATTATTGTTTTTATTTAGATTAGTTTCTTAGTGTAGTTTTCATTTGTTTTTCTAGGACTTAGATCGGCCAACAGAGCCGCTAAACCTGTCAGGGTGGGTTATCCCAAACGGCTTGGGTTATTTAGACAACCCCGGACTGGATCCACTCTTCCAGTTGGTGAGCGTTCATTTTCTCCCGTCAACAGACCCATAACAGAATGGGTGAAGCTTCTGATTGGGATGTGTAATACATTCTTTCTTTAAGTGCAGCCAAACTTTGTCAAAACTTATGTGGCACCTGATGTTGAACATAGTGTTGCTTGTAATCAGCATTAGACTTATGTATAATATCCTGAACTGGTTGGAGGATGTGCTAGATTCCCTCGATGAACCAGGTTGTTTTTTTCAGCTTCTAGTGGAGTAGGGGATGAGTCGGTCGAGGTGGTCGGAAGGGGTAGTGCAACATCCATGGGGCCTAATGGTTGGAATCCCAACGCCACCTGAAAGGGGATGTGGTCAGTTGAGCTATGTAGGGATCAACTGTAGCTATGGTGTAGATAGGGAAGACTCTCATCCCATTTGCAGGGGTGTTTTGAATTGTACATGTGTAGGATATGTACGATCATTCGATTGACGACCTCAGTTTGGCCACCTATCTAGGGGTGGAAGGCAGTGGATTTGGTGATCTTGGTATCCAACAGTGACCAGAGGCTTGACCAAAATCAGGGATGATTTTAGGGGATAAATTTATCTCATGGGATAATTTTCCATGGTTTCTCCCAAAAAATGATTCTCTATTCTAAAAATGATTTGCCAAAATTCTATAGGATAAAATTATTTTACCTTAAAAATCACCAAAACGTTATAAAAACTATATAAAATCCTTAGAAATTTTAATATTTTTACAAAAATGTTGCCAAACATTTATAGTTGTCATATAAAGGATTACTAAGATTCATCAAGGTTTCTACATTTTAAAATAAATTCCAATCCTTAAAATCATCCCTGAACAGAATGTGTTGAGGAACCGACTGTCATGGTATGAGATAATGGTTTGTGGGATCCCAAAATGTACCCATACTCATTCAAAGAAGATCTTGGCAGTGGCTTTTGTTGTGATTTTCTTCTTGCAGACGGCTAGAATTGTCATCTTGTAAAAGCACCGAACAACCACAAAAACATAGTCATTTACCCTCTTGGTGGACAGGAGGCTTCACATGTAGTCCATTGAGATGGATTCCCATGGCCTGGTAGGAGTAGGTAGAGGGGTGTACAGGTCCCGTTTCTTTGTGGTTGGTTTGTAAATAGCACAGGCGATGTAGGACCTGATATACTTGCTGATGTCTTGTCGAAGTTTTGGCTAGTAGAAATGTTTCTGCAACAATGCCACTTTCTTTTCGATTCCAAAGTGTCCTTCCAACTGAGTGTAGTGAGATTCCCAAATCATCTTTGTGTGCTCACTTGATGGAAGTTTAGAGATGGAACAGATGACACAATATCCCATCCTAAAGATGGAAATTAGTGACCACTAAGTTGGCAGCCAACATTTGGTAGGTGGTGGAGAAGTCAGGGTCTGTTTCGTAGAGGTGGGGCAATCTAGAGGTCTTGTGGCTGCAAGAGTCTAGCACAGTGGTGAGTGTCGCGACTGGAGGTTTGTTATGAGGGAAAAACTCTATATGGCCAGGGTAAACCACAATAAATATGTATGACTGCAGAAATCAACTCATTTCCAACATATGCTATATAAACCAATGTGCAAGAAAGATATGACAAAAGTCTACCTCGATCCAACGTTTGATGATGTTCCACTATTGAGCACTTCGGCCCAAATATTTATACCTGCAACAAGTTCTCAACAAACAAGCAGAGAAAGTATATAGTGATAATATAAAGGGGTTAGCACATTAGATAGCATAATCCATCAATAAACATAACAAACATGCCCATGGATAATAATCAAATATTTTCACGATATCGATAGGACGAGAAAGTAGTATTTCTATTAATAATGATCAACAGAAGTGAAAAACATTATAGACTTCCGTGTTGGCATGGTTCGGAACCAAGAAACTCAGTTCCTTCTAGTTGGGCCTCCACCACTTCAATCTTCCACCAAAGGCAAGCTCATAGAAGGGAGACAATGAGGTTCTCCAACAATAAGGGAAGATATTGGGGGATAAACACTGTGTTTATACTTGAGGGAAAAAAGGGATGTAGACTCAATATGAAGTATGAATTTATCCAGAGTAACTTTTCTCTCAAAGTTGAATGTTTTCTCCCCTTTTTCCATAGCTCGAAATTGGCCCATTTATAGCCTTCAAATGGAACTAAAGGGTTGAGTTAGAACGTTTCCAGTATATGGAAGGCCAAGGATCAGAGATCTCCTGTCGTGACATGGAAACTGGACTCCATTTTTTTATTTTTTGGCACAAATCCCGATGCACATGGGCTCTAGTGGAGAAGCCTATGTATACGCATGATGTATAGTAGATAGGGCACGTATATGTGGAAAAATATGTATTTTTAGCTCTGGATTCATCAAAAAGGGATGATAAGTCTGCATAGAAAAATGGAAAAAGGCCCTCTATGAAATATTGCAATGATATGGCAAATCTTTCTATAACAGATGCCCCCTAATGTGTGAGATCAGAGGAGTATCTACGATGGCCAAAATACATTATAAATAACCCAGAAGTGGAGTGATGGGGTCCCTACTGGAAAGACTAGTCTCTCATTACATTTTTTGATGACTTTACATACATGGTTGCTGATAGAATACACTACATATCCATGTGGAAAAGATACCAAACAAGTTTAGATGGCCATGAATAGGCAAATACAAATGTGGTTACATGCCAAAGTTGTTATAGTCACGAATAAGGCCCAATAGAACTAGTCTCAAAACCAATCTGAAGATATCTGTATACAATGGAGTACAATCTGATCTCCCATGATCACTAAAGTCATATAGGTACTGGTCCAATGAAAAGGAAGCAACAACTCAAGGAAGTTGTGGCCACATAATGATGTCTTCAAGTCTTCTACACTATCCTCCAACGTGCAAGTCTACATCATGTGAATAAAGGAGTTGAGGTCGAACACAATGAGACATCGTTCGATTATCGATCATTAAGGTATACCATTAGCAAATGCGAGAAAACCTACCAATGATGAAATTAGGTATCAAGGCACCGAGTACATTCCTATAAGTGTAAATAAAGGAGTTGGTGTTAAACACCTAAAGAATCCATTGATTAGGAGATATTGATGTATTCCCATCTGTCAATGATGAGAGAGCCTGTCACTAATGACTACAAGACTCAAGGTACTCATAAAACTCTAGGTCCCATATCCAGAATAAATGAGTTGAAGTCGATGGACAAAGACCCGTTGAAAGGAGAGCATTAAGGAATCTCTCATCAGTCAGCATGAGGAACAAAGAAGGAGCTTCATAATTTTGTGGAAATAGGACAAAGAACATGTTCAAGAACCAACGACCTTATGTGTCTTTCACATGTGCCAAGTGCAAGCGGTACATGAAAAAGACCCTCTGAATAGTAGCCAATAATGAAAACTGCTAACAAAGACGAGGAAGCCACCAATAAGTCTAATGGCATCCAAGACACTACATGAATCCCAAAGTGTGAATAGATGTCTTGCTATCGAACACAAGGGAAACCACCTAGTCAACGACTAATGATAAAATGTCGACTGTTGGTTTCAAGGTTACCTACCAATGATGAAAGTAGGGATAGGGTGCATGATAGAACTATAGTACCATGTGATTCTGAGACAAACTGAGGGTATGGCCGACATGCAAAGCCAAGATTTATGAGGAGTGGCCGACACAGGGGTAGGATCAGGGATGTTGATGACATGACTGAAAGATGTATCACTCTCCACAAGGAGAGGGGGATGGTCCTAATATTTCAGTGGTATGACCACCTCTTCAAATCTAGGTTGAAGAGGATGCACAGTAACCAAGATAGGGGACACATTGTCCTTGACAATGGGGCGAGGTTAGGAGAGGGTAGTACCATGTCGATTGAAGGTGGAACAGGGTGCGGGAAAATGACAGACATCTAAAAATATAAAGGGCCCTTGGGAGAGGTCCATGCTTCAGGTATCTCGACAGTAGCTAGGCATAAACGAGTAAGGTGATTTCCTTCATAAGTCCTGCAAAGGAATTTAGGCTTACGCCTGAGAAGTATAGCTTTCTCAATGCCCCCAACGTCATTCATGATGGTTGGTGACATGCTCTCGACATGACTGGTAGAGGTGAGAGAGTCGTTCCCTATTGGATGAATATAGGTTGAAGATGTGGCATTGCTATGATTCGTGGTGAATAGAATAGTTCCCCCATCGTAATTGGCAGGGGTTGGATGCAGGCTATCAACATAATTTGTAGAATATGTTGATCCATATTCGACATGATTGACAGAGGTTGGTGATGGAGCACCATTATGAATGATAGTGACTAGGCTAGTAGAGGAATGCGGCATTTGATGCCAAGGTCCAGGGAAACATTGCAGGCCAGGAAGGGTCTTGGTTTACCCCCTGTTCCGGCCCAGGTGTGTGGTATCCTCTGCCAAAATGGTCTGAAGAGGCTTGTACGGGCATCATCACTGAAGTTTGCGAGGATATAGAGATATGATAAGAATTATTCGAGTGAGGATATATGTTTCCTCCTTACGAAGGGGTCCCATAAGAAGGGTAGCCCAAACCGTAAGATTGATTATCCCCATAAAAAATAACCAGGGGTACGTGAGGACCTATCATGGGAAAAGTATTTGAATAAACTGACATGGCGGATGAAGGACACATGGGTGGAGGGTAATAAGTGGAATAAACACCCATCTAAGCACTGGATCCTAGAAAAACATAGCTAGTATTGGATCCATAAGAGAGAAGGTTCCAACCTCCCATAGGGAGAGTTGGTTGAGGGACATGACTCATATCAAATGAAGGAATAGGCATCAGAGCCATGGTACCGTCAAATCCAATACTAGGGTTTATATGAGCGGACCAGGGAGAGGATTGCATGGGGGAAGGTATATCACCGGAAAAATGACTAGAGACCCAAGGTGCAGACTGAGCGTTATAGTTATGCATCCCATTGTGAAAAGAGGAAGGATCTACCCCCATGAACTGAGTAGGCATCATGGGGTGGGTAGCAGTGAATGTGGGAGAAAAAGGAACTCCATTATCCATGAAAATGAAACTCAATATAGACTCCTAAGTCCAACTAGTAATTGAAGAGCATACCAAAAGCCAGATGGCCAATATGCATGCAAATGAGCTAAAGTGGTTGAGTGGCCTCCCTCGCTAAAGAATGTATGTCGTGTCCAAGAGGGAATCGAGACTCCTTGCTAAAGATCAGAGGTAACAAAATCAGTTATAGGGGCCCTCATGGGATTAACAACCAATCGGTCATGCCCCCCCCCGGAGAGGTAATCCTCCATAAAGGTTGTGTGTTGTCCGACCCATATCTGACCCAGGGTATAAGAAGAATAACCCCTGCAAGTAACCTATGAGATACCTAATTCAAGCAACTAATAAACCACTGTATAACCGATGCCCATGCTAGTAGTCATAAGTCTGGATCACCATATGGGCAGGGTAGCAAAGATTGAAACCTTGAAAGCACTGCCTCTCATGGAGGTATGGGCACTATCAAGATCCCCAGATATGAATAAATCCACAGATATATCTCTGACACTAGGAGAGTATCAGGGGGATATCCCTTCAACCAACTTCGCGTGACCTCATGATTAACTCTAGTGTGATTGGAGCCTCCTGCCAATTATACAATGGACTTCTCAACTCCCTATCTCAGACACATATGTTTATTTAATTTCCTTGGAGAATTTTACTCACAAAATCCTATTCCAAGGCACTAAATCCTAGACTGATTTGTGCACCCTAAAAAATAAAATCGTGACTAATCAATTTTAATTTAAAGCGTAAATTGTATTGGTCGTGATTACTCAAAAAGGTATGGAAATGAAACTAATGATGTTATGACTTTGCAAGAAAATTAAAAATGAATATAATGCAAAGTCTAACTCTAACTTTTCAATGAATGATATGCTTATAAAAACAATGCAATTTTCAATTTCAACTCTGCAATTCAGAAGTAAAATTAAATATTTCACTAAAATGCATTAAGCTAACGATAAATATTCCAAAAGACAAAAAATGCCAAGTAATGTAAAATGCCTATTTGTTTTTGTATTTTCAATACACTAAAAAAGAAAACGTAAGGATTGATAAGAAACCTGATATATATAAATTCTACTATGTATAAACATAAATAATCCAAGTAGAATACGAAGCAGCCAAGCACATAGCCCAAAGTAAAAGGACAAATCCAAAATGAAAAGACGAGAAAGATTCTACCCAGAAACAACTCCAAACAGGTTTCCTGTCAACCCATAGATGTTTAACAGGCACTACAGAGACCTAAGAAGGCTCAACAACCATCAAATCCCACCCAACAAACACCAAACGAAGAAAACAGGCAAGTAAAAGTGGTATACACGATTGTTCAAGAAACCAGAGCATATATACATAGCTTGTAGTGAGACTATACATGTGTGTATGCAACTTTCAAGGAAATAGGGCGCATAGAAGATTTTAAAAAAGGCCAAGCAAGGGAGAAAAGGCTGAAAACTCAGACCCAAAGTGAACAAAATCTATCAGGCAGTGATACGACAAGAACCAAAAAGTAAAGAGAGCAATGCAAGGAGAAAAGACACCTCAAAACCTTAGAAAGAAAATCTTCCCCACTGGAGTTGCCAATTCTATTATGAGGAAAAAACTCTCTGTGGCAAGGGTAAACCACAACAGACAAGTATGATTGCAGAAATCAACTCAATTCAAACATATTCTATATAAACCAATGTGCAAGAAGGATAAGATAGAAGCCTACCTCGATCCAACGTTTGATGATGTTCCATCGTTGAGCACTTCAACCAAAAGCTTTATACTTGCAACAAGTTCTCAACAAACAAGAAGAAAAAGTATATAGTGATAATATAAAGGGGTTATCACATTATATAGCATAATCCATCAATAAACATAACAAACATGCCCATGGATAATAATCAAATATTTTCACGATATCGATAGGATGAGAAAGGAGTATTTCTATTAATAATGATCAGCAGAAGTGAAAAACATTATAGACTTCTATGTTGACATGGTTCGAAACTAAGAAACTGAGTTCCTTCCAGCTAGGCCTCCACTACTTCAATCCTCCACCAAAGGTAAGCTCATAGAAGGGAGACAATGAGGTTCTCCAACAATAAGGGAAGAGCTTGGGGGCTGAACACTGTGTTTAGACTTGAGGGACAAAAGGGATGCAGACTCAATATGAAGTATAAATTTCTCCAGAGTAACTTTGGTCTCAAAGTTGAATGCTTTCTCCCCTTTTTCCATAGCTCGGAATTGGCCCATTTATAGCCTTCAAATGGAATTGAAGGGATAAGTCAAAACGTTTCTAGTATATGGAAGGCTAAGGATTAGAGATCTCCTGTCGTGACATGGAAACCCGACTCCATTTTTTTATTTTCTAGCACAAATCCCGATGTACGTGAGATGTAGTGGAGCATCCTGTGTGTATGCATGCTATATAGTATATAGGGAGCATATATGTGGAAAAATATGTATTTTTAGCTCTGGATTCATCAAAAAGGGATGATAAGTTTGCATAGGGAAATGGAAAAAGTCCCTCTGTGAAAGATTGCAATGATGAGGCAAATCTTGCTATAACAAGGTCTGCTGAGGAAATCAACAACTCAGTTGGTACTTCCTATTTTATACTTGATTTTGAGGTGGAATTGTTGTAAATATGTGGACCACTTCTGATGGAAGTCATTCTGCAATTTTCCTTGGGTCTGCATGAACTGTAGTTGCTTATGATCAGTGTGGATGACTGTCTCCTTCCCAATAATGTAATGTCTCCACTAGAAGAAGGCTTTCACAATGGAGTACATTTCTTTGTCGTAAGTAGGGTACTTATAGACAACATCTGATAGTGTCTCACTATGATATGCCACGGGGTGGTCGTGTTGAGTGAGAATGACACCCAAAACATAGTTTGAAGCATTTGTATCGATCTCAAAGGGATGTTGCAGGTTTGGTAATGAAAGTGGTGGCGATAAGCACAAATGATTCTTCAAGTCCTCGAAGGCTTGTTTTTGGGAAATACCCCACACAAATTTTCATTACCACCACCCCTGGTTACTTGGTTGAGGGCCCATGCGATATGAGAGAATCCCAACACAAACCTGCGATAGAAATTGGCGAGGCCCAAGAAGCTCTGAAGTTCATTGAGTGTGGTTGGGCCTGGCCAGTCATGGATGACCTAGATCTTGGATGGATCCAAATGCACACCATGCTGATGAATGATGTAGCCTAAGTAATGGAACCTGTCCATGCCGAAGGAGAATTTTTCCAAGTTTACATATAGTTTGTGTTGTCGTAGGGTGTGAAAAACCTATTGAATATGCTGCAAGTGTTCAACCCAATTGTTTTTGTAGATAAGGATGTCATCCAGATACACCACTAGAAAAGTATTGGTGAAAGGTCGTAGGATATCTTCCATCATCCTCATAAAAGTTGATGGATCATTTTTCAAACTAAAGGGAATGACCAGCCATTCAAAACGACCTTCTTTTGACTTGAAGGAAGTCTTCCATACATTTGTCTTTTCTATTGGGACCTGGTGGTAGCCAGACTTCATATCAATATTACTGAAGTATTTGGCTCCCGTGAGATGATCAAGGAGGTCATCGATTCGTGGAATCAGTTACGGTTTTGAACTGTGATTTTATTCAGGGCCTGATAATCAATGCAAAGTCGCAAGGTCCCATCTTTCTTCTGCACCAACACGATTGAGTTCCCACAAGGTGATGAGATGGGATAGATGTGCCCCTTGTGGAGTAGTTCTTGGATATACCTCTTGATTTCATCGTTTTCTAACAGAGAGAAATGGTAGAATAGACCATTGGGTAGCGGTGCTCCTGGAGTTATATATATGGGATGCTTGACCTGGAAGTGAAGAGGTACCCCAATAGAAGAAGAGAAGATATCTGAGTATTCTTCCACGACCTTATCCACTTACTTGTGTTGTGTGGAGAGATCGATCATGGAGGCCCTGGATGTGGCTGCGATATTTTTCTCACTCTGAGAGTGAATCACGAAGAAGACAAATTTCCCTGTTTGAGAGATGACCTTCCTGCATTGCTTGGAATATATCAAGGAAATAACACTAGGAGGGAATTCCTCGAGTATCTTGTACAATTTCCTGTTCAAAGTAATAATAAAACTACGTTCCTCGACTCATATACAACATGAAATTTCCATAAATAAGGTTGGCCCAAAAGAACATTACAAACTTCGAGAGGAGAAACATCACACAATACCTCGTCTTTGAAGGGCTTGATGTTGTACGATAGTTGACACTATTGACTGATGCAAAGATCGCTTCCTTGGTAGAGCCATCCAATGGTATAGGGTTGTGGATGCGTCATTGTTGGCAGGGCCAACTGCTTGACAAACTCTACTGAGATGAGGTTCTTCTGGCTATCGCTATCAATGATGAAGTGCAGTGGGGTGCCTTTCACCCACATTTGTGAATGGAAGAGGTGCTCACCTTCTTTTGGCTCATGTGGTTTACCAGGATGGAGCTTGGTGGTAGAAATGGTGGCACTGGGTTCCGAATCAATGATCTATCTTCCCCTTTCTATTTATAACTCATAGTCATAACCCACATATAATTTAGAGGCTTTCACTTCGGCCACCAGCGACTACTTTGAGTAGAAATCAACAGTGTTATGCAAAGGGATCTTATGGAGGTTGCACCACTTCCCGATATCTTTCTTTATATTTCCAGTGTCCTTCTTTGCTTTTGGCTTGGACTGATTGTCTTGATAATGTCCATATTTTCTCCATCCTTTGTTATGTGGGTTAGGGGCACCTTTTGCTGGCTTTTTCTGTGAGGGGTTCCTAGGCCAAAATTGCCACGTATTTTTTTTGAGCTTCTGCTCAATTTTTCTGGCATATCAGTAGGTCGGGCCCAAGGATGAGATGTCCAAAAATTCAATTTTGGTATGTATGTATCTATGCAGAGCACCACGATACTTGAGCATCATATGTTGCTCTGAATATTTGATACCCAGCTTGGTGCGCAAGGTATGGAAGATATTTGTGAACTCTGGTACTGCTTGGTCTCTTTCTTGCCGCAGTGTGGCCCATTTGGTATACAAGTCATCATAACTTCCAACAAGGTAGTATTGTTCCTTAATAACAACCCTGGAGGATTCCCAGTTGGATGTGACTGTAAATAATGAGGGTTCCTCTGTTTCCTTTTTCTCACAGAAAGTTTCCCACCAATCTTTGACATGGGGAACAACTTTGAGGAGCGCAAAAATAATCTTTTTTCTATTTGAAAAGTTATGGAAAGAAAAATACCCTTCTAGTAGATTCAACCACTTGTCTACAACATCTGCGTCTATCTGACCTTCAAATATAGGAATATCAAATTTTATTTGTACCTTGAAGGGGCCGGTGCCTCCACTCGAGGAATATGCATCGCCTGTTGGTAGTCATCGAAGGATTTGTGCGAATCTATCCATTAGCTCATTCCTTTGTTGTGTGAGGGCTTCCTCAAGGAATTTTTTGAAAGGATCTCATGTCCTGTCAACTTTCTTTTCTCCTACCATGAGAGGTCTTTTGGGCGTGAGAGAAGGTTTTATCCTCAAGAGAAACAAGCTCAAGACCCAATTCTTCGTACCCTAACCTCGTTGGGGATATGCATTAAGACGACAAGGAGCAGACTGCTCTGATACCAATGATCCAGATTTTATGAGAAGAACAAAATGAATATAGATTATTAAAAGATACTTAGCAAAAAATAACATAGATACAGTAAAACTAGTTTTCTATTTAATAACAAAATAAGCTAAAATTGTAAAATGCAACGGAAAACAAACTTGTTGGAATGGTGGTAGCTTATCTCTGAGAACAGATGTGACAGGTGTGCTCATTCGCAAGAAGATGATTAAAATGAGGCTCTAAAGTCCCTTTTTACAATAAACCAAAATGTCACAAACCCTATACATCCAAAAAACCTAACCCTAGGAGATGAAGTGCCAAAATTCAAGTGGGCCCTGTTTGGGTAAGTTAGTACATCAACTTCTTGGCGTTGTAAATTTTACATACAATCTCTGTTTTGGGCACATGATATCTCTTTGGAAACATATGGTAGAGGAGATTCATTTCGGGGGCTCAATTAGAGCCTTTGGATATCATTGAGAAGCTCGATCCTGAAAAGCCTTCATTTAGGCCCTCAAAATGGCCCCAAAAGTTAAAAACTGCTAAAAATAGTAAATTACCAAACTTGCCAAAAAACGGTTTTGAGCCAGTTGGAAAAGGTGGATGGCCACCGATATCAACCTAGATCAATTTGTGTAACACTTTCCAATATTAAAAAGAATAGAATATTTTCCTCGATGTGAGCACTACCTAGCAAGATACAATTTCACATATACTAAAATAGAAAAGAACAATTTAAATTTCCCAATTGACCTCTGACAAAGTGTTTATGATAAATATTAAAATGATCTAGAACTTCCTACTATTTCTCCTTGTATATTCTCCCATCAATAATCGCTCACTTGAACATTTTATTAACTTAGACATCATGTATGGTTGTCCAATTTAATGGTGTATGCAACTAACTGGGGCGTGACTTCAAGGCGAATAGTATGATTTGATGTTGCTCTAAACCTTAGTTCGACATTGGCATATGCATTCACTTAAGTCTCAGTAATTTTTTTGAATCTCTAATATGCATAAACCATTTTCATTCCTCCCTCTTTCACATAGATAAGACAAACAAATAAAAGGAAGATCAATTAAAGAAGGGAGTGCATTTCCTTTACTACATAACAAGATCAATGTGTCAATGGAAAAGAGCATTTCTACCTCTGAATTACATCAATTTTATTTGTTGGTTGTTGTAACTCACACAAAATGTTATATAAAGAGTGACTATGACCAAATTGGAATGGTTGGAGTAGGGTGTGTTGTTCCAGAGTTTGTGTTTTAAGGCTATAAAACACACCGTCTAGGCATCCAAATATAATAGTACTTTTTTAAAACAATGTAACAAAGAAAACTAGATCAAAGTCAGTTTCTCAATTGTCTCTGTCTTTCTTCTCTTTGTTCCTGGATGGTTATGTCACGTTCAATCGCTGCCCACGATCGTTCTAACTCGGTTCTATTTGTTGCAGTTTGTAAGATGATGTTAAATAGGTTCAATGCAATGCTGGTTTGATCCTGTAAACCGGGTTCTACGTTTGGTTGTCTTGCGTTAAGGACTGTCATGGGTGACTGAAATTTTATATGTTTGTGAAAAGGGGTTTTTTATGGATTTGTTAATTCAGACGTTCAGGTAAGATGTTGATAAAACAATTTTAAAACTTAAATCAGAAAATGAAAACACAAGCAAGGCCGTTTCCTGGTTCAGTGACAATTATGAAATTTTAAACAATGAAACATGACACAGAGAAATATAAGGCTTTAATCAAGAAAGAATCTTATATTTCCATTACAATAAAGAA
>ML781617.1:961986-1028368 GCA_009831015.1 Picea engelmannii | reverse complement strand
GGTTTCCTTACGAGACCTCAGAGTGGCCAACGGAGCCGTTAAACTCGTCAGGGTGGTTCATACCAAACGGCTTGGGTTATTTAGACAACCCCGGACCGGTTCCACTCTTCCAGTTGACGGATGGACTGTTTCGCCCGTCAACATTACTCTAAGATGCATTTTTACGAGAGTGTTAGAAAATACCTGAATTAGTTCCTCTTGGTTTCAAGAATAATTTGTTGGATCCACGTGTCTAATATTTGATTGAACTGCCTCCCTTGATTTGAGGTAACAACAACGAATTCAACATTGACTTTGTTGTTGCTCCGTTGGGTTGAGGGAGGCTTGCTCCAAGATTAAACGACTCCAACAAATTATTCTCTAATGAATAGGGACAACCATGTGAAGANTTCCCCAATACCCAACATATAAATCTATTGAAATATTTACAACAAAAACAAACATATATACATACCAATATTCACAACTATTTACAATGAAATAAAATGTTTCCTTGATCCATTTGGAGTGAGCTCAATACTCCTAAGATCAAAGTAACAACTATTCCATAACATCATACACTACACTAAATCACTTTACATCTAAAAATTAGAGAATGGAAATTGATGTGAAAAGAGGCTTTATTCTATTCCATTATATGACTTGGTTGGAGTATTAAAATGCACCTGTAAACATCATAGAACTCATCCCACTTTGATGTATAAGGGAAAACATGTTATTTTTCCAATATTTAATCACAAACTCACTCAAAATACTAAAATTAATGCTTTGGAAAATAATATGTCTAAACTCATATGTAATAATGAAAATGGTCTTAATGTAAGGCCGCGAGAAAGTGAAATATGGTGAAAAGTGAAGTAAAGGGTTGGTAAACGAATGACATTTTGGTGACCCAACAAGTAAAAAAAATTATTTCATAGAAAATAGAATTTACATTAAATAGTTATTAAAATATTCATGTACATCATCATTTAATACTTTTAGCCGACCTCTTCTTCTTAGGTCTATAGTTCCTAAGCATTTCATCAATATCTATATTCTCTTCAAAATATGATTGTGATTGCATCCTCTCACGCAAAGAATGCCTAGTCATGGGGTACTCACGGGGTAATGGAGGCCGCTGTGATGAGGCATCACCTACAAAAGAAAAAAATATAAAATTTAGATGGCCAGTTTTTAAATATCATTGAACTAGTTCAGTAATATTAAAAAAAAACACCTACAATGTCATTATTTACCTAGTGCACTGGTCGACACCATTGGAATGGTTTCCCCCGCATGATCCTCTTCAACTGTATGACCCTCAAGTACAAAATACTCTTCCACTGAGACCACAAACTTTATAAGGACAATCATAAATTCATAAGTAAAAAAAAATAGAAGTACAAAATGTAGAACTACAAAATTATTAAGTATATGATAAAAATACAACCATATTACCATCATGTTCCAGCTTGGTCGTAGCACCATCATGGGGATGCAACCCCAGGCAATATTGGGACTGAATGGGAGAACCATATTCTAGTTACAAACTTATATCAATGCATTGCTCTCCAATACTAGTGCGTTCATTGACAATGTTTCTCCCCTGATTAAAACAAAGTTTTAAAACATTAAATTTATTGATGATATCAAACATGACTGTATTATATTAATAATAAAGGTTAATGTGGATTTAATTTTATTTACATTATCCTGCAAAGTGGTTCTTGGTAACTTCCCCAAGATTTTTCAGTGTTCAACTACAGCTTTATAGTCATACTTGTAACCAAGCTGGAGGTCTTCCTCTGTGGTTTCAGTACTAAAATCATCACCCTACATTGCATAAGAGTACGTATTTTTAATTTTATTCGTTACAATTACCTAAAAGTTTTAAAGAGACACAAATAAGATATTTAGGTACTTACAACTCATGACTACAACTTCAAGTATCCGCCCTGGCCTATCCTATGTTGGCCACATTTGGAAATCCTTTCTTTTGTTTCCTTTGACATGTCAGTCAACCTATCATCAAAATTTTCAAGTATGTTAATATATACCACAATTTTATTTACATCTAAAAAAAATTGAAGGTATTGAATTGAAATTCAAATTTACCTTCTGGGACCAGAAGGTTTTTTTCCTTCATCTGTGAATTTCTTCTCTTTTGCATCCTCAATGAGGGCCTTCCACTCCCTCTCTGGAATCATAAGAGGATTCTCGTACCTATCGTTTTGTTTCAATTTATTCCTATATTTTTCTCGCATATATTTTAAATATTGTCCAGTTGCAGCGGTGACAACGGTCTTATTAAATGTGTCTACACCAAAAAGGCTTTCAAGATAATCCATCAATTCTTTTTTGAGGTTGTAATTCTGGGAATTCCACCTCTCCCGTATGGTGGGCCCAAAATCAGCAACGCCTTATTCTCCAAGGACCTATAAAAATTGTTATTCCCTACAGGAAAAAATATTATATGATTATTAATTTAAAAATAATAATTTAGATGATTTATATTTGTCTACATAGAGAACATGAAACAATTAAAATTTTAAAAATTACCTGGGATTTTAACTTGCTTTAATGGAAGCCCTTCCTCGTTGACCATAAATGTTCCCTTAAGGGTCCCTGTGTTGGTCACATGTCTTGCTTTAGGAAAAACAACCATATAGTTGGTCAAATCATTAGCCTCATCTCCATCACCACCTCCAGAGCTTACCTGTGTGGCCGCTTCCTTGGTGTGTGTTGTTCCTGAGATTAAACTTAAGGCTCAAAGAGTAATGTCAGGCATTAGGAAAGTTTAAAGAGAATGTTTTTTAAAGAGTGTTTTTTCTACCTTAGTTATATGAGAAAAATTCCTTAAATGAAATTAACAGTATGGTAGCATAGAGGTTGTATCTCGTGTTTGATTTAAAATTGTAATATTGAATGGTGTGAGAGAAAAATACAAAATTGTTAAACAAAGCAAGGCATCAATTGCTAAAGAATCTTACTTTGTTGTAGTAGAAGAAAATAGATAGTGCATCATTGAATACATTATAAAGTATAGTAATTCAAATAGCTTATAGGTCTTGTTTTTACTCACAATAAACACAGAAGAAAAATCGCTTACTTAACAAATTAATGATATAATATGATTACAGTAGTGGTGATACTAAATTTCCATCAAACATTTTTCAAGGAGTTTCATAGGGAAATGCTATGAAATGGAAATACAAGAGAAACACATAACCCAAATTGAACAAAATTTGGAATCTCTGTCTGCACATGTATTAATACTCAATAAGGAGAGTTTTCTCTGTTACATACAACAAGAATCAACCCTTAATGGATCTCCTATCAATGTATTTATACAAACCGTCTCAACTCAAAACGGTTGGACTTCTTATAATTAAAATATAAAATATTTGAAATAAGAAAACAATGCATAGAGAGTGATGAGCTTCATTAGAAATCTCTTCTATCTCTTTGTCTGCTGGCCAAAACGCTTCCATTCCTCATTCCTTTAGGTGGGACACATATGTCATATGATCTTCTCAATAATTTGGCACAATGTCCTGGTCATGATAGCTTTATTTCCATCTGTCCCTTCAGCTATATTCAGTAATGAAATTACACTTTCTTATTTTCTCACCACTGTTCTTTATTTCCCATGATCGATGCATTGGTTGCATCTATCTAAAAATTCCACCACTATTTTTGATGGCTCAATGGTTTCATTCACCTTGAAAATGTATAATTTACTTTGAAAATGTATAATTTACTTTCCATGTGAAGTAGCTTTAGTTGAATCCTTTTCATCCCCTGAGTTATAGCCTGAGACTATGAAATTGGGTTCACTAGCACTTATTAATATTAAGGAGGTCAATCTGGCTCATTTCCCGAATGGCTGCCAGAGTTTCTTCTTTGTTATTTCTTGAATTATGTTGTTTCATTGCAATATTGATTTTCCCCATGGCCTCCGCGATACTGCTTCCTTCAAAATCAATCAATTTTTTGTCTAAGGATGATAACACTTCTTGACAAGAGTATTTCACCTCTCTATCTAATATCTTGCTCTCTGCCGAATTCGTTTCCCACACCTTCAAGGCTAGATTGCCTCTTATTTGTTCAGAGGGGGAAAGCTGAGGAAATTTGGGGGCATTATCCTTTTGTGCCAATATGATGGCCTCTTGAAATTTATCTCGGGATGAACAAGCTTCTCCTTCCTTAATATAGATATCCTTTAGAGCAAGGTCTACAGACTGGTATCATTTCTGGATGGCATCAACCTTCATGAAAAGATCTTGTTGGGCCATTTCTAGTTTTTCGTTTACCTCCAGTGATTGAGTCTGAAAGGATGAGATATCTATTGATGTACCTTCAGTAAAGTCTAACCTGGCTTGGAATTTCTTTATTAACTCATCTTGTTGGGTGACCAATCCTTTGTCGGCCTATAAATTTTGATGGAGCTCATCGAGGTTGGCCCGCAACTGTTGGATTTGATGCCAGTCATAAGCTCTGATTTTTTCAAAATCTTGGCTCATATTATTCTTTACAGTCTTCTCCATGGTCGGTATTTGTTCTTGCAACTTCCCTACCAATATTTTTTTCTATTTTAGTTGCTCTGCCAAATTCTCCACTGACCATTGATTTGTGGTGGGAAAGGCACCCAATGAACCTGAAACTTCCTTCACGAATTCTAAATCGTCATGATTATTTCTGTCATATAACATCCTCTATATTTTAGTTATTACCCCATCCTTTTGTTGTGTTTCTCATTTGAAAATGGCCCTTCATTTCTTGCTGAAGAAGAAGTCCAAAGGAGGCATCTCTTTGGGAAAGATTGGGGTAAGATCGCTCACATAAATGACTTCGGAACTAGGATTCCTGAAACTAGACTGCAACGAGGTCCTTGAAGTAATAGGAGTATCGATCTTCATAGATCGTTGTTTCTCTACAGTATTGGTAGTAGATGTGGCTGGTGTCGAAGGAGATGTATCCTTCCCTTTCTTTAGGAAGGCTTCAAGCTGAGCCATTGCATGAGGGCCCAGTGAACTTGATAATGAAACTTTCAATTCCTGTGTCAAAACTTCAGAACTTTTTGGGGTTTCCTCAATATCATGTTTACCAGAGTTCCCATTATCAAAACCTGGAGGTACAGATCATTGTGTATGCGGAGTGGCTACTGATTCTCCCTATAATATTTTTGGCAAGTTGTTTAATCTATGTATTTGGTGTAGATTTTTAATGACAAAATCAAAAATATTTCATTCACACTTTTCGTCAAACACTTACCAACCTAGAGATAACTATATTCTTAAATTTCAGAAATTCATACCCACATTCAAAAATTTCTATATTCATAAATGCACATTGTTAAGCAAAATATGCAGCGGAAATACATAGTGGACAACAACCCATAACTCACAGAAATTTAGGCAAATGCCAGGGAAAACCCCAATGTGGGGAAACCCAATAAGAGAGAGAGATATTATTATTTTTCTTTAGGAGAGTTCAGAACAACATCAATAACACTTTTTAGCCAAGATAAATACGTATTACAGCATAAAAACTGTCCCCTACAAATATGTCTTGAAAACCATGCCACAGTCCATACAGCTATACGAATTTGCTGAAAGTTGGCACCTCGAAATTCGTTCCACAACAAGAAATTTTACCTTGCCTTCTGTACGACTATCCTCCTTCAGAAAATTCTTCAAGGGATGGCTCGAAAACCGTGCCCAATCTTGCCTCGGTTTTCATGCCTCAAGAATGATGTTGTACGGCCTATCCCATCAAATATCACTACAACAAATCAAAACAGAAAATGCCTCCTTGGGATTTATGCCCTAGCTCTCTTGGGAATCGTGCCCTTCTTGATACTCACTTTCCTTTCTCAAGAAATATCTCTACTCAAATCCTCTCGTCTTCTTCGGTGTGTTCTTCTCACATCCCTAAGCATGTATATGTATTCTTCTCTTTTCCCAAGAAACCCTAACTTACATAACCAACTCAATCTAATGGCTATCATAAGTCTAATCTGAGGGCTCATATTTAATGCTCCTCATTAATTACAAAATAAGTAATAAATGCTCATTAAATACGTTTTGGGTCCCACAACTTAAAATCACTTTAAGTTATAAAGTACATTTACTTTATAAAAGAACTTTATTTAAAATGTCACTTTACAAATAAAACATATCTAGGAATTATGACTTTATGTCCTCCCCATGACAAAACACAAAAAAAACATGAATGAGGACATCCCTTGTTACATTTCAAAACTCCCTCTTAACGAGAGATGTACTCGTTGCCATCTCCATTATCTAGTCCCATCACACTGTGCTTTGTAGGAGCTCCCTCTGAACCTAGAGCCATCTGCAACACCTGCACATAACTCGAACTAGAAGATATTCTCCTGGAAACCTCCTGGAATAATGAGCTCACTTCATCTTGAGCATCGGTTCGATCAACTTAGCTGAGCCTTCTGCCAGTGCTCATAAGAGACTCTCTCTCTTCTCTCGGAATGAAAGACTGATACCTTGGTGCCACCGCAGTCTCAGAAGCCTCCTCATGCTCCTCATCCGACATTGAATCACACATCAAAGGTTGTCCTCTCAACATATACAACCTATCCACACGGTTACCGATCAACTGCATCTCTACTGGGTCCACTCCCTCTCTGTAGATAAAGACATGTTCCCTCTTGAACATTATGCAATATCCTACATCCTCCAAGGCTAAGAATGAGAGCAAGTTAACACTCAACCCTGGAATAAAGAGGACTCCATCAATCTCCAAGAGTCCCCCAAACTTGAGTTGGAATCTGACATTCCCAACTCCACGTACACCTCTCGCCATACCACCTTCATTTACCACCTATCAGCCAAGACCAATCTCTATGTAGTCTAGGAATACTCACTAGATTCCCATCATGTGGTTAAAGGCTCCTCTATCCAGAATCCATCTGACACCACCTCTGAATCCTCCGCTGCCGACACTGGAAACTAGGGTAACCAAAGAAAATTCTCTATCAAACTTTGAAGCAAAGTCCTCTATGGCTGTTGTAGCAGCTATCTCAGGTCACTCTGACTCCTTCTTCTTCTTCTTCCTCTCAGGACAATGAGAGGCAAGGTGCCCCAACTAGTTACAACAAGAGCATCTGACTTTACTCAAGTCCCTTCTGGAACTTCCTTTCTTCTTGTTCTTTTCCACAAGAGCAACATTCTCATCATCTTTGTTTGTCTTCTAATCACTTCTCTGAGATCTTTCTCGGATATCCTTCTGAGTGAAATCATCCCACAGTATGCTCCAATCTGGTAGATGTTCACGACCCACCACACACTTCATGAAGACTTCCCAATCTTTGGTGAATCCATTTAAGGTTATCCTCACCAACTCAGAATCCAAAATGACCTCTCCAACAACTACCAGCTCATCTTTAACTTGAGCCACCCGAGTAAGATAAGAAGAGACACTCTCCTCATTACCCATCTTGGTATCATGAAACTTAGCCTTCAAGGCCATCTTCCGGTTCCCATTCTTACCTCGAACACGTTCTTAAGTGAATCCCACATCTCCTTGGCAGTCTTTTTCTCAGCCAAGTGTGGGATAAGGTGATCCTTCACCCCATCCAGAATAATCCTTTGAGCTTTGGCTTCCTTGACCTCATGCAAGTCCAAAGCAATAGGATCTACTGCAGGAGATGCTACAATAGAGTTGACATAGCTATAGATCTTGTTCTCATTCAGATTGGCTGACAAACAAACCTTCCACTGCAAGTAGATGGAAATTCCATCCAACCAATCCTTATATCTAATGCTTGCAACCATATTCCCTGTCACAAATCAAGGAAAACAATCACACCCTTTTGCCCAAAAATCACACTACCCACTGTCACTCAGAGCCCAAGCTCTGATAGCATGTAGATTTTTAATGACAAAATCAGAAATATTTCATTCACACATTTCGTCAAACACTTAGCAACCTAGAGATGACTGTCTTCTTAAATTTCATAAATGCATACCCACATTCAGAAATTTCTATAAGCAGAAATACACATTGTTAAGAAAAATATGGAGTGGAAATACACAGTGGATAGCAACCCATAACTCACAAAAATTTAGGAAAATGCCAGGGAAAACCCCATTGTGGGGAAACCCAATCAGAGAGAGAGATATTATTATTTTTCTTCAGGAAAGTTTAGAACAATATCAATAACACTCTTCAGCCAAGAGAAATACCTCTTACAACACAAAAACTGTCCCCTACAAATCTATCTTGAAAACTGTGCCACAGTCTGTACAGCTGCACGGATTTGTTGAAAGTTGGCACCTCGAAATTTGTGCCATAAAAGGAAGCTATACCTTTCCTTTTGTATGATCATCCTCCTTCAGAAAGTTCTTCAAGGGATGCCTCAAAAACTATGCCTAAGCTTGCCTTGGTTTTCATGCCTCAAGAATGTTGTTGTACGGCCTATACAGATCTGTACAGTGTGAACTGTCCCAACAAATATCACTGTAGAAAATCAAAACAGGAAATGCCTCCTTGGGATTTGTGCCCTAGCTCTCTTGGCAATCATGCCCTTCTTGATAGTCACTTTCCTCTCTCAAGAAATCTCTCAACTCAACTCCTCTCGTCTTCTCTGGTGTGTTCTTCTCACATCCCTAAGCATGTATATGTACTCTTCTCTTTTCCCAAGAAACCCTAACTTACATAACCAACTCAATCTAATGGCTATCATAAGTCTAATCTGAGGGCTCATATTTAATGCTCCTCATTAATTACAAAATAAGTAATAAATGCTCATTAAATACTTTTTGGGTCCCACAACTTAAAATCACTTTAAGTTATAAAGTACATTTACTTTATAAAAGCACTTTATTTAAAAAGTCACTTTACAAATAAAACATATCTAGGAATTATGACTTTATGTCCTCCCCATGACAAAACACAAAAAAAACATGAATGAGGACATCCCTTGTTACATTTCAACATGAAACTAAGGAAGCTATCCTGTTGATCTGGGGACAAGTTTTGGAATCTTTTCAGTACCTCCTCATAAGATCTAAATCCCATGAATATTTCATCATGTGGGGAGTTTTCATGCACATATCTCTTCAGGTTGTATTGGGCCAGGTGGTTTTCCACGATTTTTTGTGGGTTGTTCCTTTTAAATTTGATGCCAACCAATTTTACATCCCCCAAAGCTATAGCCTCCACTTTGGAATGACCGAAGTCTAATAGTGAAAACATACCAACCTGGACAGGGAAGGTAGGCCATACCTTTTCCTAGGATGATTTCATCTCCTTGTTGATGCTTCCTGTCACTGTTTGATAAGCTACTTCTTGGAACACTAGTCAGTCTGGTAAAAATCTCAGGAGAGCATGGGGAGGGAATGAGCATCCAAAAACCATGATATACGAGAAGTTTTCTTCAATGAACCAATCGGCTATTTTGCTTAGATTCCCCATGATTCTATTTGAAATTTGAGGGTGTGGGAAACCATATAAAGCTATATGCACATGCACTATGACATTGTGGCATATTTCGTAGAAGAAATCTTTGTCCTTTTCCTCCCATAACTTGGAATGGTAAAAGTGGATAGATTTTGCACTGGTTGGCGTCTAGGTCCAATTCATCAGTGGGAAAGGGGTTATGAAGCAGATAAAATCCATGATATACGCAGACATATAGAATAGAGTGGGATGCCCCTTTGATTTATCCAATTTGTACTCAATGATATCTTTGGACAGATTATCCGACAACATCTTGGCCCAGTTAAAAGCATAGACCTCAGCCACCTCGTGCATGATCGACACCCATTCCACCGAGAAATGAGTAGGACTCTTATTCCCGAATAGTCTACAGAGCATCATAGCTACATAAATCATGTGAGTATCCAATGACATTATGGCATACATGCCATGAGTGTTGGCCCTGAACTTCTCTAGGTGCCCCCACCAAGACTTGATTATATCTAGATAACTCTTGTCATATTGTATGCATTCCTGTTGCTTGAATTCTAACATAAATGCAATATTGTAAGTATATTTAGGGTCAACATAAAAATTATATGTTACTTGTATGTGTTCTGGTCAGAACGCGCCAACGAAAAATTTCTAGTGGTTGGTGATGCTTCTAGTTTGTAGGTCGATGTTCTCCAAGGCCCAACCTATCATGTCATTATACAACATGAGCCTCAACCGTGCAACTACCTTGTATATCTCTAACTGAGTTATATACCTAATTTTAGCTCCAATAGTATCGTCTAATTTATCATCAAAATCTTATGGGCAGTTTATAACTTCATGTTCCAGAACCTCGAACACCTGTGTCCAATATTTCACAGTATCTACGGCTCACGATGTGGTATCCGAAAGAACATCTAGATTTAGATTTGAACCCTCACCATCCACATCAGTCTTCTTCGTCATCTTCCGTGGTGCCATGATATCCAGAGAACGACAAGAGGCTACATGTTGCAGAGTAAATATGTGAGCTTTTTCAACTAATGAAAGCTTGCTACTTTGTAGAAGGTAAAAATGAAATTCAAAATCAAAGTATTTTTATTCACATCAGCTACATTGATTCTAGTATAGATTTCCTGATGGAAAATTTATTAACCTTAATGGAAAAGTCTATTTGGTGATCCGCAATCTACGTTAAACAATCATTACTATTGATTTGTCATAAATGCCATTAGCATTCATCGGTTCACATTCAGGAGCTTTAGATGAAACAAAGTTTAAATCTCCCAAATCCCGAATCCATGAAAGGTTAATAACAGGATAATCTCTTTTAAAATATTAATTAAATGCATTAATTTTGAGCGTTCGGAGATTCAGGCTTCAGGGTTTTTAAAAGTAGTTCAAGAGGAAATACCCAAAACCTGAAATTGCGAAGTAATTAATTATCCAATAATTGCTTTTAAGTTTTAATTAGTCATATTTAAATCCAAGTGCTTTGGGAATTCAGAATTCGGATATTTTAGGATATGATGAAGGGTAAAATTCTGAACCCTAAAGTGCGAGGTCATTAATTACTTTTTCACCATGATTAATTTAATTTATTAAATTTTAATACTTCATCATTTTAGTTCTTCGACGATTTATGAGTTATTTCTTGGTTATATTTCCGAAGGGTCATCTCCCATAGTGAAGTGTCGAAGATGATGTCATTCTAGATGATGTGTCAAGAACAGGGAGGTGCCACATGTTACTTAGAATTGTATGAATCTTCAAACGAAAATGACAGAAATGGGTGCCATGTGTCAACCCGGGGAAGACTCAAAAAATACACAAGTACTATGATTCATGTTCTTTAAAGATTTATGAAAAGTGATGAACGGACACTTTCGGGTTTCAAGACTTTTATCATTAAGACTTATCAAAACACTCGAAGCGCAAATCTTTGGAACGACCTTTAGTGTTTTACGTCTTTAACAATTAGGCGGCTCCACAACTCTAGAGAAATTTGGATCATTTGATCAAATGGAAAAATTCATCAACGATGGATATTACATGCGCCTTATTTCCGATTAACCATAAATGAATTTGTTTTAAATTTCAAAAGTTATTTTCTAAGATACAACTTTGGGAAATATTATATTTTTATGAAGTGGAGAATGTAAAGCTCAAAAGTTCAAGATCATATTTGTTCCAACAATGTGCATGTCATGGCTCCCACCTAATGGTGTGGAAGGTGGAGATCTAAATAGCTGTGTCCTGACATCTTTATGAGGGCCTACATCGGGACCCTGTGGCGTCTGTGCAGTGCCACTACTACTGACACCATGCATGTCGGGGTCAACATGATCCAAAAATTTCTATATATGAAAGAAAACATTTTTTCGTTTAGATAATGTAAAAGTTAAAAATCAATCTTTCATAATTGATATTATGACATAAAAATAAAACAGATTGAAATTATGGTTATTACCTTATATGTCTTAAGCCTTGTCATAACTTCTTTGATCCTTTCTTCGACCTCGGGATTTTAATCTAGAATATCTAGCAAGTGAGCTAGTTCCTTGTTTTCTTTATTGATCTTTTTTCTAATTAAAACCATAGGGTCGGTGGATTCATACAATTCCCTTTCGTCAAGGAATCATCATCAACATCATGGCCCATTGAATACATATTCAACAAAATAAATGATAATTCAGTTATGTAAACAAATAAAATAACTGATCACCACAAAAATAAAATGCACATTAAATGCAGTTCGAAAATTGTTGTTCGTTTACTTGTTCTAAGACCGCTTTTGATTTACTACGATCACCCTGCCACATTATAGTAAATTTAGAACCATGATCATTATCATGAGAAATAAATTAAAATGTATGAGAAATCCTCCCTCTTTATTGACATCCAAGGAGGAATGTTATTGTTGATTACAAAAATAGGCCACACTAAGTAAAAAAACCAAATCTCTCCAAATGGATTGACACTGTAAAGAAAATAATAAAAGTCATAGAATATAAGAGTCATTTCTTACAGGTTGGGTAAATTAGTATACATACTGCCCCCATAATAGAAACATTTGTATCTATTTGATTCAAATTATAATCAATCAATAACTCTTCCCCTGCAGCTATTGATTTTATTGCACATACGAATACACGATTTCCTTCACTCCCCTCAAATATGCAATTGGTTTGCTTATTTGTGTTCATGGGTCATGTAGTGTTTATAAAACCTACAATATTCCCTGTTTCTTTTGGCCTTCCATCAATATAGATAGTTGCTCCTTTATTTTGATCATTTTCTTTCAGTTGTATTGTTGGAACTTGACCAAGTTTTGAGGATCCTTGGTCATGTTTGACCTATTTTGGGACTTCGACATGCTTTCAAAGATAGAGTGCAAGTTGAAGCAAAGATCGCGGGATCTCAACCCATTTTTAGGGATTTTGGGGTTTTGGGATTATGTATCGGGTATGGGGATGTTGGCCCACGGGTTTTACATATGTTTAGGCCCGTTGTATTGTATAAAGATATATCTAGGCAATGTAGTGAAAAGGATGGATAAGGGCCTTTTTTACTAAGTGTAAGTGATATTTGTAAATGCTTTGTGCATACTGTGTGAGAAATCGTGGAGCTAAGTGCAAGCGTTGTAAGTGTTGAGTGCACAGATTGTGTAAAAGGATTTTGTGCCTAGATATACTCGAGGAAGGAGGATCTGGTGAAGTGCGCGTAGATCTCCTGTCCTATGCGGAGTAGGAATTTGTGGCTCTGTGCATGTAGAAGATTGACATAAGAAGATAATAAAGAAGAAGAGTTGGTGAATATATCCCCAGGCTAGGGTTGAACCACGTATATCCTGTGTTGCTATGCTTTGTGTGATGTATTGATATGTTTATGTGTTTACTTGCTTAAGTTCTTTGATATAGATGAATACTAGATAGATCTGTAGATGCTATGTGCTTAATAATATGAATGAATGCTAGATATGATATGTTTCCTTATGCTAAATGCTTAGGAGAGTTAGATCTTGTAGACTATTGCATTGTTCTGTAATTAGGGTTTTATTTGCGTTGTGAATAAGGATTAAGTACTAATGAATGATAACTGCCAAGTGCATTGTGAAGATATTGTAATCACATATCTGTGTCCCAACTAGGTTGTAGACACTGGAGTCCTACAACCACCCCTGCCTCTACCTCAGGTGAGACTTCATCTACTTCGCAGGTGTTGCCAAAAGGGCTAGTGGTTAGGGTTTTGTTGGTGCACTCTTGAGCATTGAACCCTGGGTCTACCCTTGTGCCAACAAATGGTTCTTTTGTCGGGACTTGAAACTGTGATTGTTGGGAACTGAGAAAAAGGAAAATCTCTATGAGAACATCTGTTTTTGTAGTGTGCATTATTTTGTTTAACTTTGAAAGATTTCTGCATAGATCTATCATTGTAGTGTGCAATAGTCTACTGATTTGTGAAGCTCTGTGCTAAGAAAGGAACCAGATCTGAAGAAAAGAGGATCCTAGAAAGAATTTTTTGCATGTTAAATACTATGATCCCGGTGCACAATACAGGAAAGGTTGGGGATCATTTAAGAGAAAGAGAGTATTAACTCCTTGTTACAACTGCAGAAGACTGGGACATCTTGCCAAGGAATTCCCTGGTAGAAACCCCATTTGTCTTTGTTGTAAGGGTATGGGCCATCAAGTTTTGGATTTCCCTAGAATGATTGCAAATCTTGAAAAAATGAATATGAAACAAGAAAACCCTGAAGAAGGCCAAGAAACTAAGATTATGGAAGAACCCTAGAAGGAATCAAAGATTGTATTATTAAAGATGAAGGAAACAATGAATGATCACAGAGACATCAGTTTATCAGATACCTTCAAAGAGAAAGAGAAATAGAAGTAAGAATAGGAGACTTCGACATAGAATATGTTCTGGATGAGGAAACACAGGTGAATATCATGACAGAAAGAACTTACAAAATTTTGGGAAAGACTGTTATGGTTCCTTCATTGGGAGGAATAGGCTTGTTTAGAGGAAAGATAATAACCCTATGTGGAAGACTTACCCAGACATCGATGAGCACTCACAGAACATCGACATAAGAAGAATTCAAGGTTATTAAGTTTGTTGAGAACAACGCCCCATTTCCCCTTTTGTTAGGCAAGACTTGGATTAAGAAGGACCAGATCTTAAGGAAAGAAGAAGAAGAAGCTATAGAACATAAAAAGAAAGAATTGAAATATTTTATGACTAGGAGGATAACGCACTTGATCGAAGAACATGAAAATAGGTCGAAGCTATTCATAACCAGAGACTTGGATGTCGACATTGAAGGAACACGGGAAGGCTTGAAATACCTATCTGTACAAGAGAGTAGGGCACCTACCCCAGATAGAGAAGAAGTATTTCCCTTGAACCGTAGGAAATATCATCAACAATGTGAAGCTACTATGCCAAGAGAAGAAAATAATCAGAATGGAAAAAGGAATACCAAGACACAGATTACCAGGAAGAAGGCTAGAAAGCTCAGCAAGAAGAAATCCAAGTTAGAAAAATTACAAGCAACACCAGAAAGAACTTCACAGAAAAAAGGTTTCCAGAATTCAAACTTCACCAGAATATCAATGAAGGACAGCATGGCACTTGGCCATGGCAAAGAGATATGACCTTTGGAGGCATTATAACCATTAGCTTCACGCTCACTAATGATTAGAACAAAAGTTATGACTAGAAATCTCACCATCGAACCGTTAGGACCGCGCCACAACGGGCAGGACTGCATTGATGAAGACCTCTTGTTCATTGGAGAGATTCGTTACATCACTGTCTACTTATTCCATTGACTATTTCACTGAGAAAAATTTTCTGAATTGTATCTGAGCCCACAAGTGAATCCATTGTTAACGTGTTTTGTTTATTGTGACGTCGCTACCTATTCTATTGTATTGAGCGTTTGTTTATCGACATGAGTTATCCGACCTCGAAGTGTGCATTTCAGACGAACTTAGCGTAGTAGAAGAGTCTATGAAGGAGGTACTCATCGATGTAATGGCTGAGAAGGTCGCGTCCATAGGAGCTCAAGCTTCATCAAAGAGAGGAGTAAAAGCTTGTCCGTCGACTGCTCGAGGATCCGGACCATCCCGAGTTGTGGCGGAGAAAATAACCAAGCATCGAGATGACTTGGAAAATGCGAAGTTACTCCCGACTATCTTGTGTGACTACATCCCTCCTTTGGCTGGTGCGATCAGTCATGATAGTGTCCCAAGGGACTTTTATTACACCATGGTTATTGTGTACCTCCTAAAGGGGATATGTGCAGTTACAACGCAAAAGGATAAGATCGTGACATTAAAATTCAGTGACTTCAACCTAGGGGAGCAAAATAACTACAACATGATTTCCTCTCACAGCTACTTAACGAGGATGAAGGGGAATAACTCAAAGATCATCCCCCAACCATGGACTATGAACCTTGCGCAGTCCATCCTTTTAAATGTGATGAAGATCCCACACTTTGGAAGGCACCAAGAGGTTAATGCATGTGTTAATATCCTGCTATCATGTTACCATGATGGTTATCTATGGATAGATCGACGCATCATAGTCGATTGAACGTTGATCCATAGGATCACCAGGTTGCGCATGTAGGGACTTGACCCACAAGACTTCTACCCAGAGAAGGTTGCAGATCACACATTGGCACAAAAGATCAAAGACACATATGGCGATGTAGAAAAGGGGACGTGAGGCTACAAGGTAGCTTCCATCCAAAATGGCATAGTGTGCCTGGCCTGCTAGCTAATCACATGAAATCTAGTAAGGAAGAACATACCTACATAGGTCACAGGATTCGTTGTTGACCTCACCAAAAAATGTGTAGAAGGACTCTAGATGAACTGGGTGAATTACTTGGTCAACCAGCTGGAATTAGATTGTCACGAAGCTCAGGATCAGGGCTATGAGTTCCACTTTAGCTAGCTCATGATCCTCATAGTGTTTATTGCTTGGGAGATGTTGAAAGGTGCGACCTTCTCGGACATTGAGCCATTTGGGCCGCTCGCTACGAATTTCTCCACAATCTGGTACTCGAGCGATATGGGAAAACAGTGGTAGTCAAGCGCAGTCTTTCATACGTACTACCTCCAGTTAAAGAGGGCTATTGGGGTTGTCGCTCACATGACGCCAATCACCCTACATCAGTTCATACCTCTCATGAAGTTCTGCACATATCGACACTTCATCTATATCACGACACGTGCAGGCAAGCATAAGGAAGATATTTAGTCATACTATAAGCTCATAGAGGAGGACATCAAGGAGATAACTAGGACTGGTCAACATACCTCCTTATCCCTACTGACCCCGCAGAAATATTTGATCCTAAACTAATTGGCAACTTGGAGGCCACTCACAAAGAACACAACACACCTGAAACCAGCAGAAGGAAGAAGATAGAAGAAGTACAAAACCTAAGCAGTACATTAGTTGAAACTACTTTAGTATCACTTGGATGAGGAGGTGATGACGAAGTAGATAGAGAAGAGACCAATGGAAAATAAGATCAATAGAAGAAAGGTGAAGTAACGCCTAGAGATCATGTTGATGAGGTTGATCCCTCAAAGAAAAGGAAGGTTTCCCACAAGAAACCATCATCACGGAAGAAGTCAAAAGCTAGCAAAACCACGATGTGAACCATGCTCTCGATCAATGAATTCGACTTCATCATCGCAGCTATAGCAGATGCCACACATGACATCTTGCAGAAACATGAAGCCAAGTAGGAGGAAATGTATGATAGAATCGAGGTTGAACTCAGAGGGGTACAATAGTCCCTTCACTCTATCCGTACAGTGTTCACTGCGCCCTCGCCATCAGAAGCACCATATTTGGGAGATGAGCCTACCCAACTCTGAAGAATAGCTAATGCGACCAAAGATCGACTTCGTCGTGCACAAGAAGAAACAGAACATGCCACAACGACCATAAATAAAGAGCAAGAGGTAATCGTAGAGCAATGTCAAGTTGCATAGTAGGAGAAGGATACTCTCCAAATAAGGTTTTAAGAGGAGAAAGCACATATCCAACAAGAGATCGAGTAATTTCTCGCAGAATAACTCGGATTCAAAGAAGAAGTCAGTAGAGAACTTCACTCTGTGATGGGCTTAGAGTAAAAGGAGGAAGACTTAGTGGAGCAACAAGTGCAACTTGCATAAGCTATCCATCAAATTCAATAGAGAATTGTAGACCGAGAACTATGAATAGTACCAAGTACCCCACAGGACACAAGATACCAAAGAGAAGCCATTGCCCAGAGCACAGTTGAGAGGATCAGAGCATTCACCCTGGAGTGTAAATATATTAGCAGCAGAAGTGTGTAGAATTACAAGCGACTTAGTGAATACCATGAACTAAAGGCACTGGAGTCACAGCTCCAGGAGGCAAAGCAACAAGTAGAAACAATACAGGCATAGTTGAATCCCCTGTCAGCAGTTGAAAGGATGAAACGATCCCAGGAACAACGCACTACCCAACAGTAGGTCCATACCATTCAGAGCAAATTCATGGAAGTGACTCAGAAGCTCCAACCAATACAGGAGGAGGCTTGCCAACTGTTCGCAAAGATTTAAGGTCGAGGGGAAGAACTGGAGGGGAGAAAGTTGTGACTACAGTCGAACATCGCTTAGAGGGACCTGTCAATGAAGCCATTATCTAAGAGTTCGCCAAGAAGGAGGCCTTAGCACATCAGCAGGTCGAGGCATCTCGAGCCAATCTCGAGGATTTTGAGGCAGAGTTACCCAAAGCAGACTGACTTGGGACGAGTCACAGGTGAGTGTTGGGGTCATGTTGGCCCTTGACCACATTTTGAGGATCCTTGGTAATATTTGACCTATTTTGTGACTTCGAAAGGCTGTCGAAGACAGAGTGCAAGTTGAAGCAGAGATCATGGGATCTCAGACCCTTTTTATGGATTTTTGGGTTTTGGGATTATTCAACGGGTGTGGGGATGTCGACCCATGGGTTTTAACCATGTTTAGGACCATTGTAATGTATAAATAGATATCTTGACAATGTAGTTATAAGGATGGCTAAGTGCCTTTTTTACTAAGTGTAAGTGATAGTTGTAAATGCTTTGTGCATACTATGTGAGAACTTATGGAGCTAAGTGCAAGCGTTGTAAGTGTTGAGTGCACGGACTATGTAAAAGGATTTTCTTCTTAGATCTACTCGAGGAAGGAGGATCTGGTGAAGTGCGCTCAGATCTCTTGTCTTATGCAGAGTAGGAATTTGTGGCTCTGTGCATGTAGAAGATTGACAGAAGAAGATAATAAATAAGAAGAGTTGGTGGACGTAGCCCCAAGCTGGGGGTGAGCCACGTATATCCTGTGTTTCTATGATTTGTGCAATGTATTGATATGTTTATGTGTTTAATTGCTTAAGTGCTTTGGTATAGATGAATAATAGATAGATCTATAGATGCTATGTGCTTAATAATATGAATGAAAGCTAGATCTGATCTTTTTCCTTATGCTAAGTTGTTTTAGGTGTGTTAGATCTTGTAGACTACTATGTTGTTTTGTAATTAGGGTTTTATCTACATTGTGAATAAGGATTAAGTACTAATGAATGATAACTGCTAAGTGCATTTTGAAGATATTGTAATCACATATCTGTGTCCCAACTAGGTTGTAGACATTGGAGTCCTACAACTACCCCTGCCTCTACCTCAGGCGAGACTTCATCTGCTTCGTAGGTGTTGTTGAAAGGGCCGATAGTTAGGGTTTTTTTGGTGCGCTCTTGAGCGTTGAACCCTGGGTGTACCCTATGCCAACATGTATATAATTTGTATCCAAGCCATATCTTCACATAATTTTTGTATATTTGACTTTTGTATCCAATCTTTGTAGATATAAAAGGGTCCAACGTACTCCATCAATTCAGTTAATCTTTCATAACAGACCTTTATGCCATCCATGGAAAATATCCCCAAACCATGTAACGACGATGGAGCAATCCAGTATATCCTTTCATTTACAACAAAACTCAGTGCTTATTTCAGGAAGATTCTTGGGTACCCATTGTTTCACTATATTTTTGTACCTCAAGGGAACCTTGATGTCGTTTATGCTCTCAGGATCATAAGAACATGATCCCCCTTTCGCAAGAAAAATTTCCATGCATCTATGGAATTTTCTTCATATCTTCTCACTTCTAGTTGATCTTTGTTTGTTAGACGTACTAGATGTCTCACTTTCCTCTAGTTGATATCCTCCTGTTAGACCTACTAGATATGAAAAGTACACATTTTCTTGTACGTCCTATAACACCATTAATGACATAAACAATCAATCAATAAATATGTAACACTAGTTCATTACTAGTATCATGTTGGTATCATAGTAAGCTCATAATGATTACCATAGTGTTACTCTTTCACACTTGTATTATGCTATATTACTATTGGTATACTATCTCGGCATTATAGGGGCATGTTTGGAGTCAAATGACACATTCCAACAAGTGGCAGTAATAGGACACGATGCTAGTTGGAATACCCCGAAACTGATGCCATTAGACACATAATCAATCCTAAGGCCAACTAAGGAGAACAAACAACACATGCTAATTAATATAGCAGTCAAGCATGGAAACAAACCAACTTTGTACTACGACTAGACCATATTTATTTGAAATGCTTCATGTAACATATTTCATTGACTTATTGTGATCTTGGTCTCTCTTGGAAGTACTTTCATTAACAACTCTAATGCTCTTTTCTCCTTTAGTCGACCAACCTACTTTAGTGGATTACTAATGAATATGGAAGAGGGTGATTTAATCCCAAACAACTTGTTGAAATTGAAAAGGATTCCATGGTCAATTGTTAACAATTTCTATAGATGTAGATAAGATAAGATGGTGTTATTAATGTCCAACAAATGACCACAAAAGTAGGTCAATGGGACTAAAAAATACATCCAATGTGAATACAATGTGGGAGCATAATGTTGAAATCTAGAAAGCGAAAGAAAATCCACCTCAGGACATAGAATCTAGATGTCCAAGAAGAAACCTAGTTGCATTTTCAATAAGATGCAACAAAAAAAATGCCTTATCTAAAGAGGATTGAACAAAATAGGACATACAACCAATTTAAAAATAAACTCTTATGATAACTAAAAACTCTATCTATCAAAATCCCAATCCTTTAAGTTGTCAAAGATGTGACCATATACAAAACAATTATCAAGGAACCATGCATCAAGAGACCTAGAATGACAAAAAGAGATCCACCCACAATTAATGTTCTAGGGTAGCTTGTTGATCTCATGATGTGAGGGAATATTTTCACTCCCAAATACTCTATATCCTATGAAAATGGATCTAAATGTTGTTCAATGAGATCTTGTAAATATCATCTCCATAATTGATATTGATTTGTGAATGGAGGGAGAAAGGTAGGTTTTGTGTCTTCAATAATTTATTTTTTGAATTGAAGGATAATATTGCATTGGATTGCGATGACCCATATATAGATAGTAAGGCCCCTATTTATTCTAATCTAGTCATCCTTGTAGTGTATGTATGAATTAACATGTACTTAATCCAAAATAGCTTGATATATTTAGGGTTCACAATCAATGTAATGACAGGGAGACAATCCTCAATTAAATTTGAGAGAATTATTAAGAGGCACACCCACTATACTTTGGTTGATAGACATGTCTATTGTCATCCTTGAAGGAATATTATAAGATGTGATAATCTCAATAGGCCCCTAGGAATATGTAGTAGAATTTATCATGTTGTAACCCGAGGATAAACTCATTAATGGAAATACCATGATCATTGGAAGACCATGGTTAGCTACAATAGATACTTACATTGGTTATGGAATATGGAACATGAAAATTTCTTAAGGATTGTCCCAAAAGTGACTCACTCTCTATCCTCCTACTAAATTTTTTATTGAAACTAAAATACCATTGTGGGTAGGACAAGTGGATGATGAAGAAGTATTTGGAACCAATATCTAGTCTATTATCACTCTTGACAATGCTTTATCATTGAAAGAAATACATACAGACACATTCCTTTCAAAGTGTATGCAAAAGTTTTATCCCAACACTATACCAATTCAGGAATACCTTGACAAAGAGGATGTAAATACCAACCAAACACACAATTTTTTTTATTTTATTTATGATGGAAAGACTTATCCCTTAATTATTCTACTAAAACAATATTATCCATATAATCCTTATATAGTGG
Organism: Picea engelmannii; assembly: GCA_009831015.1. Taxonomy (NCBI): domain Eukaryota; kingdom Viridiplantae; phylum Streptophyta; class Pinopsida; order Pinales; family Pinaceae; genus Picea; species Picea engelmannii. Next base: position 1,006,672 of record ML781617.1, on the reverse strand, counting down.
AATCATTTCCTTTCTAGTGGCTTTACTAAGTTCCCTATAGTCCACAAAAATTGTCTAGTTACTCCTTCCTTGGGAACAATAATCAAAGGAAAAACCCATTCACTATATAATATAGGGTATATAAAACCTACATATAAAATTTTCTATAGTTTATATTTAACTATGTCTTTAAGTGCAACGTTCATTCTCCCTTGTGGCTTCTGATTGGCAGGGAATTGTACTTGATGCAGATGTGATTTTTGAAAATGTTTGGATGGATTCCGTACATATAACTATAGTCCTAGGAAAACATATAACTATGAGTTTTAGATATTCCTAACAACTATTGTTATTGATTAGAAGCTAATGTTTTGTTCATTTTCAACACTTTGGTGGGAAACATTTCTATTATTTTAACCAATTAATTATCCCACATCCGTTTCTATCATCCCTAATATTGCTGAAGACCAATGATGAAACACTTTATATATTGTCACATAAATAGATGTAGAACCTAAAATTTAGATAAAAATTGAAAAATAAGAGTGTTGATAAGGTCCTTAACCCCCAAGGAACTAGTATTAAAAATAAAAGATGGAAAATTGAGAGGATAAAACAATGGGAGAAAGATACTTATTTTTCAAAAACATGGGACATAATTAAGGACATTACTACCACATTGCTAGAAATAAGTGTATCATCATCCCATATAAATCATTATCCTTATAAAAAAGTGACTACATTAGTAGGATCAAGAAACTTAGAGAAAGGACAAAGATTCATGTATCCAAACAAACACATATTCCTTCACTGGGCCCTACACCAAATATACCAAGTATGAAAGAAACTAAATAACCTACTGGAATGGGAGTTGTTGACATAAGCACATAGGTTTTATTGGAACATGTCAAGAAAACATAGGTATAAATCATTAAATGGAAGGCTATAGTATAATCTAATAGGTGATAAGTTATACCCTTGGAGAAACATGAACAATTAGTCTCTTCCCTAGAAGAAAGGTCTTAAATTTTAAGGGTGCAACATTTGGACACAAATAAAAGTTGAGGAAATGAAAACTTAAATTTGAGAGAAAATATGGAAGAAAAAATGGAGTAAACTAAAGATAAATTTGAGAAGATAATGATTTTGGATACAAAATGAGGAAAGTAGATCTATATAATCCCATACATACAAGGAGGAGGAACTTACCATGACCTTGTAGGTGAGGCTTGAAAGTACTAATCTGAAATATGTGTTGAGAAGACATCCTTAAATGGTTTTAGATGTGGAACTAGTCCCGATTTTAAAGGAAATACAACAGGAGGCCATAGTTCAATATTAAAGGACCACATGAGATTTAGGGGATACAATGTTACAAACATCCCAAACCAAGTGGGAAGAATTAATCCCTATATTTAAGAGAGAAAAAACAAAAATATAACTAACATCACTCCACTAACTTAGTCTATGAAATTGGATATGCATAAGCATTGTTCTATCAAGCTATAACACTAATTAGTACAATGGTTCTACTTCATTACTAGTATCCTATTGGTATCATAGTAAGCTCATAATGATTACCATAGTGTTACTCTTTCACACGTGTATTATCTAGAACATGCTAATTAATCTAGGAGTCAAGCATGAAAACAAACCTTCTCACAAAGAAGCGCTAGTTGGTAATGGAATCCAACATTGCATGATCGATGCGTGAAGGGGATGAGTTTCGGTGGGTGGGAAAGTTACATTGAAAACATGCTTAACGAACTAATGCCCTGGTGCAAGTTACGTCACCGATTAGTGGGCAACCCTACAAGGAGTCTAAGTGAGTCTAGCCAACGTTGATCCCAGGTACAACACCACCTTCCCTCTGCTGTCATCTTGGGTAGGAAGTATAAAATATGATGGCCTCTATGGTACCACATACTATACCAAAGAAGAGGGGGAACATTTGATAGTCGGCACCAATACCAACAAAGTAAGGTTGATTACTTTGTTGGCACAATGAGACCTCATTCTTGACCCTTATGTTAGAAGGGCTTCCAAAGTCAGTGATATAGCAATTGGATTTCACTCCCTACCTCAAAGCTTTATGTTTGTTTAGCAGCTTTGGAAAGTTATTCTCAGGATCATATTCCAAATCTCTACACCTCAGCTAATATGGGTTTGAAGAGCTCTAGAAAAGTTGCTTGATATATTTTAATTAGCGCTTGTTTTTAGGTTGTTCTTACTCAAAGGAGTGGTCGTGAAACCGATGGCATTTTGTCTCAAGTCTTTAAACCATGCAAGAGGAAAATGAAATGAAAGAATTTAAACTTTGATGAAAACTAGCTATGGGAAGAATCAAGAGGTTTTAAGTAAATAAATAATTTCTTGATTGATTACTATGTGTGCACTGCTAATGACAAAAAGTATGAGCTAATTATCTAGATAAATGGAAGCAAAATGACCCAAATTTTAAAAATAACATGCAATGTCATAGTTCACTTAGTACACCTATACAACATTGAATTAGATGTCATCATTTATAACAGAGTAAACTTTTATGATTATAGATACAACCATACACATATTAAGTACTCATAAGGATAACGGGGGCTTCACCTTGTTGACCAATATCGTATGATGTTCATTCATAAAGGGGTTTTTTTAATTATGAAAAATAGATTCAATATATTGTAGGTATTGGGAACCTTGTTGAAGGTAACCCAACCTTGGAGAGAGATATAATAACACCTACATCACAACAATTTTGATGTGAACATGTTCCATAATCTTATCAATAAGACAAGAATACCTATGTTCATGATGATAATCATGTTAATTACAATATGAAACCATAACATGTGTAACATGATACATTTGAATTTGGGTCATAATACCTCTATGAAATAAATGTTACTTATGGTTGAAATATGTAAGGAATGGGTGTTTCCTTGATGAGGGACCAAAACTATTATAATAAAAAATTCCACTAGAAAAGTCCTTTGAACATGTTGATAACTAACCATTGATAATCCTATGTTGATGGCTCAAAAATTATGAAAAATAATCATATTACATGTTCATTGGTATTCAACTAGATCTAGATATGGTCATCATGACGTACAAATTCTCCATAATGTGGTAATTAGATGTGGTCGAGCATGGGAAAATACATTAGGCTATAAATCAATATTGGAAATATCTTCCAAATGTGAGCTCACCCACTAATGATTGTGATTGGTACCAAGGTACTGAGTATGAACCCACATGGTGTGAATAAATGTGTTCACGTCAAACATTGAAAAGAACAATGTAATAAATAAAAAATGATACAAATCCTTGTTTCATAAGAGGAATGCCACATAAGGATTTCAAATTTTTATGCTCTCTAGAAATTGCACTATAAGTATAAATTTGAAAGGACACATATAATTGTTATATCTTCTTTTCAAAAGTTGTGGTCTAATGAGGTAAGTGCCCGATTCAAAACTAAATTTTTCCTTCTTATACGAGATGCCAAAATATATATATTAGTTTATATTCAGTTGTATTAACATAATCTCCCTTTTAAAAACTGCATATTCCATTTTTTGTATGATATACATAGTGTTTTTTTCCTAAATAGGGTATTAGAAATCATGCTTGGGCGTAGCCACTCAGGAAAAATCCAACCAATGCTCTTGTATATGTTATGGATATTGAAACCATACCAAGTAAGTTCATCTTTATTATTAAACATAGATTGTAGATTATAGGTCAACCTATGCATACCTCCCAACCCATGGAGTTACATGTGATATTTGAGCTTTACTAGCTCAAAATAAAAATAAAATAAAAAAAGCATAATACTCTTTTATTAGAAAAATACATTTAGACAGAGTAAGATACCTATTCCCTTCTATAAATAGAGAAACATACCTCCCCATCCTCACTACATTTGAGTATGTACACTAAGTAAAATTAGATCCATACAAGCATAAGTGTTGCAAATTCCTTCAAAGGAACAACTGAGCAATGTGGTGAACAAACATATTTTCATCGAAGTGACTTATAAAGAATTGCATTAAATGAGCATAAATTAAAGTGCGCCATTAAAGAAGGAAAAGTTCAATAATGAAGAGACATAAGAATCAAATCTGAACACAAAAAATTGATAATGGAGTTCGTCCCTAGTGAAATACATCTCTGAGTCCTGCTCTCAAATGGGTAGGCCTTTTTATTCACTCAACAAAAGAATTTGGAAAAATACATAAGTATACCTCATTCTGAAATCAAGTTGCAAATGATTTTCTCATATCAGTAAAAAAACAACACCAATGAATTTGTGGTGTCGAATTACCCAAAAATGACTATGTCCACACTTCAATATGACTCTGGCACTCATAGGCCCAAGAGAAACTCTGTCTTCGTTTCCATGCCCTACAACCTGCAATAAATGTTGAGAAAAATGTCTTGAAATTTGTGTTGGTCTATACCCTCACGTGCCTCCTCTGCAACCTGGGTGGATTCACCTTTTAAGAAAAAAGGGAGACCCTGTAATCAATGGAAGGACATTGGCCTTATGGTTATCGAATCATGTATTAAGGCGTTAATATAGGGGGAGGTCCCGAGGTAGAACTCGTGGGCCTCCCCTTCTAGGTATCCGTTGAAACACACACACACACACACACACACACACATATATATTTAACATGGTTATTCTACTAAGTTTAGCAGTGGTTCTAGATATGATGTTTGGTCGCTAGATTTGGCATATATATATATATATATAGACGACCTTCCACGTCGACCTGCCACGTCACCATATGGAATTTCATGTGGTTGTACGGACTGTCGTGTGGTACATTTTTATTGGTCCACATAATGACCCGAAAAGGCCAAATATGAGTGACACGTGCTAGCCTCTAGTGTTGCCACATCACCATGATGACGTCAGCATGACATGTGTCTCCTGTAAATTCTAACCTTGTACAATATCTATTGCAAATAGATATTCAGAAAATAACAGAAAAGATACAATGGCAAATACAAACACTACACAGAGATTTTTCCCTTGGAAACCCAAACCGGGAAAACCAACATATTCTATATTCATTCATTGTGTTACAATGTTTACAATACAAAATACATATAAGAGCCAGTGGCATCCAAAACCCTAACCCAATGACCTGGATTAGTCAAAAACCCTAATTCCTTAACTGGAAATAGAAAACCATTGGCAAAGAAACCATGTGTCGAAAAACCACCTAAATATAATGTGGTCCCAATGCGAAAAAAAAAATTCGGGGGTGCTGCCCCCAAACCCCCGTGTGGGGGGCTCCACCTCCTTACGCGCCCAGAGCAGACACTCAAACAATCCTTCTCATGCAAAGAATATAACACATACCCAACATTCTCCCACTTGTTGTTTTCTTTGCAAACAGGGTGTTATAGGGTTACATAGTCAACAATGCCCATGGATCCTCTACACCAAGAGAACTTCTCAGTGCTCACAGATTTTGTTAATGAATCTGCAACATTCTTCAAAGTGTCCACCTTCATCAACAATACTTTCTTTTCTTCAACCATGTCTCTCACAAAGTGATATTCAATATCAATATGTTTTGTCCTTGAATGTTGAGTTGGGCTCTTTGCTAGAAAAATTGCACTCTGACTGTCACAATCTATTCTTATAGTTTGTTGTACCAACCTAATACCTGAAAAAAATATTTGTAACCATACTACTTCCTTACTTGCATGAGTGGCTACCATGTATTCAGCTTCTGTAGTTGAAAGTGCCACTACAACCTGTCTTTTGCTCATCTAACTTATTGCTCCTCCAAACAGGTTAAATACATACCCACTTGTAGATATCCTACGATCCAGATCTCCAGCCCAGTCTGCATCCACAAGTCCATGTATATCCACCACTCTGTCCAATGTCGGTCTTCCTTCGTAGCACAATCCATAGCTAGCAGGGCCACACAAATACCTGAAAACCCTTTTTATTGTTTTCCAATGCTCCTTCCCTGGTTTTGACATATACCTACTCAAAACTCCCACTGCATGTGTAATGTTCGGTCTAGTACAAACCATTTCATACATCAAACATCAAACTGCCAACTGCATTGGCATATGGAACATGAGACATGTCCTCCTCTTCTTCATGTGTCTTGGGACACTGATCCACAAATAAATTTACACCAACAGGAATAGGAACCTTGACCGATTTGCATTCCTGCATATTAAACATTTGCAATATTGTCTTGACATGTTTTCTTTGATTTAACCAGAGTTTCCTCCTTTTTCGATCTCTTTTAATTTCCATTCCCAAAGTGAAATTTGAAGCACCGAGATCCTTCATGTCAAATTTAGAGGACCACTAAGTTTTCACATCCTGGATAATCTCCTTGTTGTTTCCTATCAACAACATGTAATCCACATACAAAACCAAATAAATCAAATGATCACCAATTAATTTAAAATACACACAGTGATCCTCTTTGCTTCTTGTGAAACCAAGTCCCAGTATATAAGTATCAATTTTTTGATACCACATCCTTGTTGATTTTTTTAAACCATACAGGTATTTTTTCAGCTTGCATACCGACTCCTTCTTTCCCTTCACAACATAACCTTTTGGTTGCCTCATATAGATTTCTTCTTCCAGATCCCCATTTAGGAATGTTGTCTTCACATCCATTTGTTCTATTTCAAAATGAAATGCAGCAACAACAGATAACAAAAATCTTATGGAGGTTAACTTGGCAACAAGAGAAAAAATCTCACCAAAATCAATTCCCTCAACCTGGGAATAACCCTTTTCTACTAACCGAGCTTTGTATTTCTCCACTTTTCCTTCTTCATTCAACTTCTTTTTAAATACCCATTTTCTGCCAATGGGATTTCTTCCAGTTGGAAACTCCACTAGATCCCAAGCCTCATTCATATCCAAAGATGACATTTCCTCTTCCATGGCCCTTTTCGAAAGATTTCGATCCTTTGAATCCACTGCTTCCCTGACAGTTCTAGGATCATCATCAGTAATAGACATAGAAAAATTTGAACGGAAATCAGATGGACTATACCTTTCCAGTAGCCTTATTTCTCGATCTGATCTCCTCAATACTAGAGTATGAGGATCTTATTCTTCTGATTCATGTTCTTCTGTAGAGTTTGATTCATCATCTTTTCAATCAAACTCTATCTTCTCTAGTTCTTCCTTACTTGGTAGGACTTCCTGTTTAACAACATCCTTCATTTCTCTAAATACCACATCTCGGCTATACACTACCTTCTTAGTTTCTGGGTTCCAAATCTTATAAACTTTGATACCATCTTTATATCTAATAAAGATACACTTTTCAGCCTTCTTATCCAACTTACTCATGCTTTCCTTTGGAACACGAACATATGCATCGCAGCCAAAAACCTGGAGATGTGTGAGAGAAGGTTCCTTATCAGTCCATACCTCTTGTGGAGTCTTGTCATCCAATGTTGATGAGGGTGATCTGTTGACCAGGTAACATGCAGTACCCACTACCTCTACCCATAATTCTTGCCCTAACACAGCACCACTGAGCATGCACCTTGATTTTTCCATTAGCATCCTGTTCATCCTTTATGCAACTCCATTCTGTTGAGGTGTATATGGAGTAATCTTATGCCTTGCTATACAACACTTCTTACAGAATTCTTCAAATTCATTTCTGCAGAACTCTCCACCATTATCTGTCCTCAACACCTTAATTCTTTTATCTGTTTGCTTCTCAACAAGAGATTTAAACTCTTTAAACCTGTCAAAGACTTAAAATTTCTTCCTAAGGAAATATATCCAAGTTTTCCTCATGAAGTCATCTATAAATGAGATATAGTACACATATTTTCCCAATGATGGGACCAACATAAGTCCAAAAACATCACTGTGAACTAGTTGTAAAATTCCTTCTGCCCTCATTGCATCGGAGGGGAATCTTACCCTATTCTTATTCCCATATAGAAAATGTTCACAACAATCAAAATCCAGAGAGTAGTTAGACATACCTTCAACCATACATTTACCATGTAGTAGTCAAAGACCCTTCTCTCCGATATTCCCCAGTCTTTGATGCCATAACATAAACTTTTCTCCAGAGACTGTAGGAGTTCTTTCTTCTTCAACTCCAATATCAAGAACAATGGAGATATTACACCCATCACTAATAGTGCTTCCTAATAGCTTATACAGAGTTCCAAACTGAACTCCCTTCATCAACACGATTTCTCCTCGAACCATCCTGCAAGTTCCCTTTTCAAATATTGTTTTTACCCCTGCATCTTCCATTTTGCTTACATAAATCAAATTTCTGGCCATACCTAGGATGTGAAGAACACCATACATCGTTCTAATCCTTCCATATATGAGCCTCAACTTGACCCTTTCCCTTCCTATGATTCTGGTTGTCGAATCATTACCTAAGAAAACATTACCTCCATCATACCTTTCATATTCGTAGAACCACTCCCTGTGGGGATTCATATGAAAGGATGCACCAGAGTCAATCAACCATGCCTCATGATCCACATGTGTTCTTGAAGAGGACAAGTATACATCCCCTCCTTCTTCCTTGGAGTTCTTTTCTTCTGTAGAAGAAGATTCTTCAGATCCCTTCTTTTTCTCAACTTTGGATCTACACTGCTTCTTGTAGTGCCCTTCTTTACCACATCTCCAACATACCCTTACAAACTTTCTGGGAGATTTAGATCTACCCTTAGACTTATATCTCCCACTTGAGGAATTAAATCTGTTTTCTTCCTCGGAACGTCCTCTTGCAAATAATGAGTCTGTGCTATGTCCTTCCATATTCTTTCGTCTCATCTCCTCCAACAACAAAGATGAGACCACTTCCTAAAACTTTAAGGAAGTTGTATTACTACCTATGGCCACAACCAGACTATCCCACGAGTCTGGTAAAGAACACAACAAATTGATACATTTATCTTCATCTGAAATTTTAATCTCAACAGATACTAATTGAATTACCACAGTATTGAAGGCATTCAAATGCTCTTCCATCGAGTCTCCATCTCTCATCCTGAGGTTATACAACTTCTTTCTCAGGAATAGTTTATTTACTATGGACTTAGACTGAAACAATTTCCCCAACTTTTCCCATAAATCCTTGGTTGTATCTTCCTCTGATACATTCAGTAATACTGAATCGGAGAGACACGGTCAGATTGTGCTCTTTGCCTTCCGATCCAACTTTTTCCATTCATCTGCAGAAGTTCCTATCAGTGCAGTACCTGGATCTACTATGATCCACTGATCTTTGTCCACCAACAGATCTTCCATATTGAGCTTACACAACTCAAAACTTTTCCCATTAATTTTCTCGATCTCCATCTTCGAATTGCTTGACATTTATTTTCACATGAAAAGCAATATCATGGATATCCCACTATAACAAGGCTTATCATAGTCCTGATCCAAACACTTGACCACAAAGGCATCCCCCTAAACCCAATAAATCTCTGATACCAAATGTAAATTCTAACCTTGTACAAGATCTACTGCAAACAGATATTCAAAAAATAACAGAAAAGATACAATGGCAAATACAAACACTACACAAATATTGTTCCCCTAGAAACCCAAACCGAGAAAACCAACATATTCTATATTCATTCATTGTGTTACAATGTTTGCAATACAAAATGCATATAGGAGCCAGCGGCATCCAAAACCCTAACCCAATGACTTGGATTAGTCCAAAACCCTAATTCCTTAACCAGAAATAGAAAACCATCGGCAAAGAAACCATGTGCCAAAAAACCACCTAAATATAATGTGGTCTTGATGTGAAAAAAAACAATTCAGGGGCAATGCCCCCGAACCCCTGCGCAGGGGGCTCTACCCCCATACACCCCCCTCTAATCCCCCTGCGCGCCTGGCATAGATGCTTAGGAACTATTACTCGTGCAAAGAATATAACACATACCCAACATCTCCTTCCTGTGTGTGACATGTATGTTGTACGGATGCTGATGTTGACATCAATAGTATGGATGTTGACTCATCCCCCTGTTGACTGAGCTAGATTGACCAAAATTTGACCACGAATATATTTTGATCCATAACTTTGTTTGACGATCTGTTTGCGTCATTGGAAATCTTGTGATGTGCTATTCACGATGATGTCACTTTCACTTTGTTTTGAGAAATTTGAATTTTTTCTGTTTCTCTATCTGTTGAGGCCATTATGAGCTCATGAATTGATTTTGTGAGTTCTAAGTTGTCCTTAGTATTCTCTGGATACTTTTTGGATCATGACTTCCCACTGAGAGCTTTTTGGAGAACCAAAATCTTTCACCAATCAACAGATAAGCGAGGGAAGAGTTCCCTCACATTGTCCTTCTCAATCCACTTTTCCTTGATTGGATGTGTGCCCTTTAATCCTAATCGAAGATAATCAACATCACCCCTGGATGAAGTTCTCTTCCATCTATCCAGGATGATATATTGAATTAACTCATCCAAGTACTCAGGAGAAAACTCATCAACTAAAGGTATTGAAACTTTCTCATTTTGATCTGTGATCATGGGAGGCTCAAAAAGTTTCAAGTTCTCTATATTTACAACTGAGTAAATATGCATATAAGGTGGAACATCTAGAAAAAAGCATCGGTACCACTTTTCTCCAAAATAGTGAAGGGTCCATAATGGATGGGGTTGAGTTTCTTGCCTTCACCCTTCAATCTCTCCTTGTTGATGTGAAGCCATACCTGGTGTCCAACCTGGAACTGATGATCAACCCTGTGTTTTTCATGCCAATATTTATATTGTGCTTGAATTTTCTCCAACTTCTCCCTGGCTGCTTGGTGTACCTACTGGATCCTCTGGATGAACTTGTGGGATCTTTCTTCATTTATTTCTTCATTTGAATCAACATCTCTCCCATACATAAAGTCCAAAGGAACTTTAGTTAGGTACCCAAAACATGTCTCCAAAGGAGAATACTGAGTGGATAAATGTAAGGCTCAGTTGTAAGCATGTTGTACATAGGGTATTTGTTCATCCCATAACTTGGGATGCTTGTTGCAATAGCCTCAAAGGAAAAGTACCACTATTCATTTTACAACCTCTGTCTGTGTGTCGGTCTATGGATGGAAATAAGTGCTCCCCTTCATCTTGGTGTCCAACATTCTCCACAAGCATGTCCAAAACTTCCCAAGGAATCGAGTATCTTGATCCGAGATAATGGATGTGGGTAACCCAAATTTAACCCAAACATATTGAAAGAATAGATTAACAATATTCTCAACAGTGATCTTCTTTTTACATGGCATTAAGATACACATATTGTTGAAACTATCTACTACAACATACAAATATTCATGACCCCCTTTCAACATTAGTAAACCCCCTTCAAAATCCATGGAGATACTTTCCCATGGATGGGATGGAACAGGTAGTGTTGAGTATAGCCCCATTTTTCTATTAGTGGGATTACAAGTAGAACAGATCACACGCCCCTTTACATAGTTACAATTTCTTTCATTTGAGGCCAGTAACAAAACCTATGTAAATGAGACATAGTTTTTCCTACCCAAAAATGCCCAGACACAAGAGAACTGTGAGCTTCTCGTATTACATGGACTCGTTCACTTGTAGGAATACATAGCTTTCCAAGACAATAGAGTAGTTTTCCCTGCCGACAATAGTCCTCTACCTGTGCACCATGGGTTAGCTTCTCATATACTTCCTTAAGATATTCATCATTGGCATATTGTTCCACATAGCTATCATGCGATAAAGAAGTATTATTCAAAATAATAGAAGCAGTAATAGGAGGTCTAGAAATCATATTAGCTACCTTGTTACTTGTACCATTTTTGTACTTGATTACCAAATGAAATTGTTGTAGAAAACCCACCCATTTGTAGTGTCAAAATTGTTTCATTTTGGTTTGTGCTTGGAGATACTGTAAGGGTTGGTGATCTATATGTATGATTGTTTCCTTCCCTAATAAGTAGTGTTTCCATTTATTTATGCTTTGAACTAATCCATACAACTCTTTATCATATGTAGGATAGTTAACAAAAACTTGGTTAAAAATTTTAGAGTGGTAACAGATAGGCTTACAATATTGCATCAATATTGCACCAGTGGCATATCCACTGGCATCTGTCTCGATCTCAAAGGGTTGTTGAAGATTTTATAGTGCTAATACTGGTGCAATACTGATCTTTTCCTTCAAAGTGTCAAAATATTTTTGTTTCTTTCCTCCCCACTGAAAAGTGTTCTTAACATTGGTTAAGCAATGCAAAGGAGCTGCTATAAAAGAGAAGTTTTAAATGACCCTCCTCCAATACTAGACTACACCTAAGAAGCTCCATATCTCAGTTACATTTTTGGGCTCAGGCCAATTTAAAATTACATTAATCTTGGAAGGATTTATTTAATTTCCCTCCTCCTACAATATGACCTAAGTACACAAGTGGAGTCTTACCAAATTCACATTTGGACAATTTTACATACAACGTTTCCCTTTGCAAGGTATCCAATACTTGCTTTACATGCCTCACATGTTCATCCCAAGTCTCGCTAAAAATAAGAATGTCATCTAAATATACAATCATAAAATCATCTAGGAAAGGCATGAATACATCATTCATCACACGCATGAAAGTTGTCGGAGCATTACAAATCCCAAACAACATAACTGACCACTCAAAAAATCCCTATTTAGTTTTAAAGGAAGTCTTCCATTCATCATGTTCTGCAATCGTGATCTAATGGTATCCACTACAAAAATCCAACTTAGTGAAATAAATAATAAATAACATTCTTTAATTGATCAAGTAAATCATCTATACGAGGAAGAGGGTATCGATTTTGCACCATGATTTTATTTAAGGCCTGATAATCAACATGAATTTGCCATGTGCCATCTTTCTTTGGCACCATCACGATTGGAGAACCACAAGGAGATGAGATGGGGCTTATGACCCCTTGATCTAGCAATCCTTGTACCTGCTTCTTGATCTCTCTCATGTCTACAACTAACATGTTGTACATGCCCACATTAGGAAGAGGAGAGTCCCGCTGAAGATGTATCTCATGTTGAATATCCCTCTTAGGAGGTAATCCATCTAGTTCCTGGAAAATATCATCATACTTAGAAACAATATCAATTAATTATTTCTTATGAGAAGGATCACATACTTGGAAAGCGTTGGATGTCCTGACATCTTTCTCTCTTACGACCATGAGTATGTATCTCTTATTAGTGTTTATGAGTCTCTTCATTTATCTTGCACTAACAAGTGTTGTGTTTACCCTCATTCTGTGAGATCTAACAATACATTCCACTCCCCCCTTATTAAGTTGGTATTTTTTCGCATGACGAAATAAGACTTCTTTTCTATCATAAATATAAGGACTCCCCAACACTATGCCACATATATCAAGTGATACAACATCCAAATCCAGTTCATCAATCAAATTTGAAGCAATGCCAAATATGACCCTACATTTTTTGGTGACATTAAGTTTTTCTTTATCACATACCCAACCAAGAGGATAAGGCTTTGTATGTGGTTTAGTTTCAAGACCCATATTTTTGACAAGTGCTTCAAATATCAAGTTTACTTGGGAACATAGATCAAATAATGTATCTATTTTAGTGTCTTTAGATACAGCTCTTATGTGAAATATCTCATTCCTCTTTCATTCATCATCATGAGATTCATTATTGGAATTTAAACTAGCATGAAGGGAATATTTACATTATACTCCAACCGTTGTGATCTTTCCTTCATCTCCTAAATTGGAACCAAGATCTTGTTGCACTATAGCAACGGTTTTTGTCTTCCCCTTTCCACTGAACTATTTTGGTCTCTTTTCTAGATGTAGTTTCCAATAGTGTTCATCATCATGACCACTTTTCTTGCAATGAGTGCAATATGGATTTCCTCCTTCTCTCGTCACTGTGGAAGTCTTCTTGTCCTTCCTTTTAAAATTATTAAATGGCTTATGTGGGAGATTGGAAGGTTTCTTTGTGGGATCTTCTTGAACATGCTTTCCCATGTTCTCAAGGTGAGTGGCTTGCACACAAACTTCATCAAGACTGGTGTGGTTAAACAAGAGAAAAGGATGATGAATATAACTGTGAAGTGCGCCAATATACTTCATTAAATTTTCATAAGAATCCAAAGGAATGTTTAATGCAAGATCTTACTTCCTAAATTCTTCTGTGAAATTTGTAAAATTTTACCTTTACTTTGTCTTAAAGTTTGTCATTCCATCATTGCGTTATGTAAATAATCCAATGGATAAAATTTCTACCTTATCACAGATTTAAATTCCGACCATGAGGAAATAAGATTACCACACTTACTTATGTCCTGAAGTTTTCTCTTCCACCATATGAGAGCAGTGCCTTCTAACCGAAGAGAAGCCAATTGAACTTTAACTTCCTCGTCATCAATATGTTGAACATGACAATATACTTCAACCTGTCGGATCCAATTATATAGAGTTTTAGGATTAGAATCTCCATTAAACATAGGTAAAGAAAATTTTACATCAAACTTTAATAATGGTTTCTTAAAAGAGGCTTTATGGCTAGAATGATGAGAATGATGAGAATGCTCAGAGGAAGAAGAAATAGAACTTGATGGCGAAGATGGAGGATGAGGAGGGTCTCCTCCAACCCCTTGATTTATTGAAGCATCATCATCAGCATGTGCTTCCTTTTTCTTCCCTTTCTTCTTCATCCTCTTCTCATAGTCTCCATACATTCGTTCAACCATTTCTGACATGAAATAAAATACCATATGGAAGTTTTTCTCATGTTCATCACACTTGTCCTCTTCTCCCATTTTCTTCCTTTGGGATGGACAACCAACTTCGTGTTAGGGTCCTAACCCTCACATAGGTAGAGAAATATATTCTAATGTAATAAAGGTCAATATTAATAAGGCCTTTTAATAAAATAGAATAAGGCGGATGTCAGAATACCTAATAGAAGCTTTTGCTTCTAGAAGGATCTTCCTCTAGATGCTTCTCTTGATAGACATATTTAGTATAAATAAGGGTCGAGGGTATGAAAACCTGAGCTGGGAGATTATTGTAATAGAGCACTGCTCGACTAGAGGTTGCCCCCTCAAAGAGGCCCATGAACATTGCTTTTTGAATCAAAGTGATATTTTTGTTGTTGTTCTTATATCATTTATGTGTTATTGTGGAGATTATGGTAGTTATATTAATGTTATTCCCATTTCTGGAAATTTATTTATGTTCTGCATACTTTTTATATTTGGTATATTACAAGTGGTATCAGAGCACTTTCCTTGGCAAAAATTGTGGGAATTGTTTTTCAGGATAGAGACGTATTCCAATGTATTTAAGCCACAAAGATCAGTTGTTACGTGCATAAACCCGCGGTTGAGGGATTCATACACGTAGGAAATACAAGTGGTTCTTAAGCGCACATTTGTTGACCACCCTTGTAACCCCTGTTGGTACCCCTTCGAGTGGTAGCGCATCAGAGAGAA
Organism: Picea engelmannii; assembly: GCA_009831015.1. Taxonomy (NCBI): domain Eukaryota; kingdom Viridiplantae; phylum Streptophyta; class Pinopsida; order Pinales; family Pinaceae; genus Picea; species Picea engelmannii. The sequence goes on along the minus strand of ML781617.1, from coordinate 991,189 downwards.
CCTGTGTATGGATCGACCTAGATTTCCTAAAGCCCTCTTTAGATAAATCAATCGAATGCCTGATTTCTATAGTGCCACCGAGAACAACACTCAGGAAGATACTCTCTAGTACCTGGGTAGTCGAGTAGTACGGCTAAGGGTATGATCTATCCTCCTTAGTTAGTGCCCTGAGATATTGGGACGAGTACTATTGTTGGACCCTGCACGTATATTCGAGAGCTATAGCACAGGGAAAACCCTTGTATGTAGAACCCTTGAATACTTAACCCTTGGGGGACAGAAACGTAAACAAATTAAAACAGACAAGATCTGTTGCCACACAAATATGTTCGGGTTGCCAAATCACTACACTTTTCTTACTGGTTAAGCATTTGGGGATTTCATCATTGCAGTATTCTTCAGACCGGAGTATAACTCCGCAGGTGTAAAAAAAAAAAAAGTCTGGAAATTGTTTCATCATTATTTGAGACCTATTCTATTAGATTCATCTCTTCACCCTTATCACATTCATCCATATCATTTTTCGGCAAAAGATTTTACCCCGCCCACCCCTTTTCAGTTCACCCATCCTCATGGCCCATACCCATAGCCAAGACCTGGAAGCTCACTTCAACACCTTGCAATCTGGTCTCCTCGAGACCCAAAAAGAAGTGAAACAACTCAGTGCCAATGTTGCCTCCATCAATACAACCATGCAATCCTCAATGGAGGAATTCAAACAAGAATTGGCCACCCAGCTTGAATCTGTCTTTGCATCACTCTGCACCAAACTAAAGATCCCAATAGATGGCCCTTTCTTTGATGCACCTCCAAAGACTGAAGGTGAACATTCCTCCCACTCCCATACCTTTCAGCACCATCACTTTCAACGTGACCTACGCCTTTTGCAGGTGGATGTGACCAAATTTGATGGCTTGGACCCCACTAGTTGGGTAACCCAAATGGAACATTATTTCTCTTTATACGACATTACAAATGACTTGGCCAAACTCCGGTACGGTGTTCTCCATCTAGACCAAGAATGTTGGCAATGGTGGCAATGGAGAAAAACTTCCCATCAAGGGTATATTGCTTGGACCCAATTTGTGACTGAGCTTTATGAATGCTTTGACACTGACACCAACCATTTGGGCCGTTTGACAAAGTTGAAACAATCAGGAATAGTAGAAGACTTCATAGATGCCTTTGAGCGCCTGACTTTTCAAACATAGGGCATGACTGATGCTTTCTTTCGAGAGTGTTTTATCAGTGGCCTCAAGGATGATATTCGGTCCCATGTCCTCATGGCTCGACCTTCGAGTTGGGTGGAAGCTACTAAAAAAGATAAAGAAGCACAACAGGTTGTATCCTCTCAAAACCGTAAACCCTCCTTTATCCCTCACTCTAAACCCATAAATCCCACTACTCCCTTTGCCCCATTAAATATCCAAAAATTGACCAGGGATAAAATGGCTGAATGCCAACTCAAAGGCCTTTGTTATAATTATGATGACAAATATTTCCTAGGACACAAGTGTAAGGAACAAAAGATTTTTAGGGCCATCTTTGAGGATATTTCAGAAGAGGAAGTTGAAACTACCCTTGTGTCTAAGTCACCTGAAATCACTGGCATAATCCCTCCCTCAGACCCTCCCGAAGTGGAACCGATCATTTCCCTCAATGTTCTCACTGGCTTCTCAAACCCTCAAGTTAATCGGTTACATCAAGCATCAAAAGGTCATCATTCTGGTTGATAGTGGAAGCACCCATAATTTTATTCATCATCGCATTTCCCAAGAAACTCATTGCTACATCCATGCCGTCAAAAATTTCCAAATCATGATTGCCAATGGGGGTTCCATGAAATGTGGAGGGCATTGTGAAAATGTGTGTCTCCAAATCGGTGACTACCACCTAAAATCCCATATGTTTACTATCGACATGGGTGGTTGTGACATTGTGTTGGGTGCAGACTGGCTAAGGACTTTGGGTCCCATTCTCATGGATTTTAAGGAATTAACCATGCAATTCACCCAGGAAGGCCACCAATATAAATTCCAAGGTATCACTGCTGGTTCACCTGAGGTCATTAGTTCCCATCACATGGAAAAAATTCTCAAAAAATGTCATTCTGGTGTCATTGCTCAACTCCATGCCATACAAGCAATAGAGACACCCTCGGTGCTGCAAGATATCTAAGCCCTCCTTTCTAAACATCAAATGGTATTTTCCAGTCCCCAAGGACTCCCTCCTTCCCATGCTGTTCATGATCATTCCATTCCCCTTGTACCCAAAAGCCTTCCTCCCAATATCCATCCGTATCGCCACACCTTTTCACAAAAAAATGAAATTGAGAAAATGGTCCAGGAACTCCTTAATGTAGGCATTATCCACCCTAGTATGAGCCCTTATTCTTCTCCTATAGTCATGGTCTTGAAGAAATAAGGTTCTTGAAGAATGTGTCCTGACTTTCGTGCCCTCAACAAACTGACCATTAAAGACAAATTTCCCATTCCTGTCATTGATGACCTCCTGGATGAATTGAGTGGCACCTAATTCTTTACTAAACTTGATCTTCACTCAGGCTATCACCAGATACATATGAAAGAGGTAGACATTCCCAAGATGGCCTTTCAAACTCATGAGGGCCACTATGAGTTTTTGGTCATGCCCTTTGGCTTGTGTAATGCCCCCTCCACCTTCCAAAGCCTCATGAATCATGTCTTTCATCTATTTCTACGTAATTTTGTCTTAGTTTTATTTGATGATAGCATCATCTATAGAAAAACCTGGATAGACCATCTTACTCATTGGGATCGAGTTCTCCATTTACTCTCTCGGCACCAAATTTTCCTGAAACAGTCTAAATGTGCTTTTGGTGCCTCAGAAGTAGAATACTTGGGTCATCTGGTTGGCAAGGATGGTGTTAGGGTGGATCTGAAAAAGATTGAAGCTATGAAATAATGGTCGCACCCAAAGAGTCTCAAAATCTTGTGTGAATTTCTGGGCTTAACAGGGTATTATCACAAGTTTTTAAAGAATTATGGAAATATCGCAGCACCTCTCACTGCTCTCCTAAAAAAGAACTCTTTCACTTGGACTCCAGTCGTTGCTCAAGCTTTCCAAACCTTGAAGATGGCCATGTGCACCACTCTAGTTCTGGCCCTTCCCGATTTCACAAAGACCTTTGTGTTGGAATGTGATTCCTCAATGAAAGGAATTGATGTTGTCCTTATGCAAGAGGGTCATCCTTTGGCCTTCACCAGCAAGCAACTATCTGAAAGGAATATGGGAAAACCCATCTATGAAAAGAAAATGTTGGCTATTTTGCATGTTGTTGATCTGTGGCACCCTTATCTCTTAGGGAAACATTTCCAAATTAAGACAGACCATCAAAGCCTCAAGTAATTTCTGGAACAACGCATTTCCTCCTCGGAGCAAAAAAAATGGGTGACTAAGCTCTTTGGATATGATTATGAGATCATTTACAAGAAAGGAAGAGACAATGTGGTGGCGGATGCACTGTCCCAAAAATATGAAGAAGAATGATCCATTTTTTCTCTTTCCTTCATTGTACCAAATTGGCTCCAAGTTGTTCGTCGGGAATGGCTACAAGATCCCAAAAGTTTGCATCTGATCCAAAAATTGCAGACCAATGCTCCATCTTCCCTAGGGTACTCTTGGCTCTAGGATGAGCTTCGATACAAAGGTTGTTTGTATTTAATCAAACAATCAAATATTAAATCCACAGTACTTTCTGAGCTTCATGCTACACCCACAATGGGGAACTCCAGGTTCACCAAAACCTATGACAAGTTCAAATGTTAATTTTTTTGGAATGGTATGAAACATGACATCCATAATTTTGTCTCTAAATGTGATGTGTGTCAACGCAACAAGGGAGAAACAGTCAAATCTCTAGGCACACTACAATCGCTTCTGATTCCACCTACTATTTGGAAGGCTATCTCTGTGCAATTTATTACCGGCTTAGCCAAATTGGGAAATAAATCAGTCATAATGGTGGTTGTGGATCTCCTTTCCAAGTATGCTCATTTCTGCGCTCTTCAACACCCATTTACTGCATCCACAGTGGCTCAAATTTTCATGGACCAGGTCTTCAAGCTTCATGGCATGAAACACTCTATTGTTTATGATCTTGACCCAACTTTCACAAGAAATTTTTGGCAAGAACTGTTCAAGCTACAGGGCACTAAATTGCATCTCATCACAGCTTATCATCCCCAGACTGATGGTCAAACGGAATTTGTCAACAAGTGTTTGGAAACATATCTGAGGTTTTTTTCCTCTAAAAAGAAAAATCAGTGGGCTCAATGGTTACCCCTAGTTGAATGGTGGTACAACACTTCCTACCATACAGCTACATGCATGACTCCTTTTGAAGCAGTAATTGGACAGAAGCCACCTTTAGTTCTGTCATATTTACTGGGTACCTCGAAGGTCCAGGCGGTTGACCAAACACTTACACTTCGAGAGGATATTCTCCGTACCCTCAAAGAGAACTTGGTCATGGCACCGAATCACATGAAGCAACAAGTAGATCAAGGTCACTCTGAATGTCAATTTATAAAAAGGTATCAGGTGTTTCTGTGACTGCAACCATACAAGCAAACTTCCCTCAAGGCCAATCATTGTCAGAAGCTAGTGCCCAAATTTTATGGTCCGTATATAGTTCTCAAGCATGTGGGACAAGTTGCCTATCAGTTATCTTTGCCCAGTCATTCGAAGCTACATCATTTTTTTCATGTTTCATGCTTAAAGAAGGTGATTGGAACTAGGTGCCAAATTCAAACCAACCTTCCTGAGTTAGCTGAAGAAGGATCCATTTGGCTACATCTAGAAGTAGTTTTGGACTAGCATGAGTGTCACCTGCGTCAGAGAACCATCAAGGAAGTGCTAGTCCAGTGGAAATATGCAACTCCAACAGATGCCACTTGGGAACTAGCTACCATTCTGCAACAATTTCCACATCTCAAGCCTTAAGGAAAAGGTTGTTTTTAAGGGGGTGGACATGTTAGGGTCCTAACCTGCACATAGGTAGAGAAATATATTCGGATGTAATAAAGGTCAATATTAATAAGGCCTTTCAATAAAATAGAATAAGGCAGATGTAAGAAGACCTAAGAGAAGCTTCTGCTTCTAGAAGGATCTTCCTCTAGATGCTTCTCTTGATAGACATATTTAGTATAAATAAGGGTCAAGGGTATGAAAACCCGAGCTGGGAGATTATTGTAACATAGAGTTGCTCGACTGGAGTTTGCCCCCTCGAAGAGGACCGTGAACATTTCTTTCAGAATCAAAGTGCTATTTTTGTTGTTGTTCTTATATCATTTATGTGTTATTGTGGAGATTATGTTGGTTATATTACTGTTATTCTACCATTTCTAGAATTTTATTTATGTTCTGCATACTTTTTATATCTGGTATATTACACTTTGAGATTGAAAGTCTTAAGAGTTCCTTCACCCTTCTTATGCTTGGCCCTAGTAATCATTCACACTCAACAATTCAAGTCAAAGACGACTTCTCTGATACCAACATGATCCAAGATATTTTCATCGAAGTGAATTATAAAGAATTGCATTAAATGAGAATAAATTAAAGTGCACCATTAAAGAAGGAAAAGATCAATAATAAAGAGACATAAGCATAAAATATGAACACAAAAACTTGATAATGGAGTTCATCCCTGGTGGACTACTTCTCCAGGTCCTTCTCTTAAATGGGTAGGCCTTTTTATTAACTCAGCAAAATAATTTGGAAAAATACATAAGTATACCTAATTTTGAAATCAAGATACAAAAGTTTTTCTCATATCAGAAAACAGACAACACCGCTGAATTTGTGGCGTCGAATTACCCAAAAATGACTATCTCCATGCTTCAATCTGACTGTGTCACTCCTAGGCCCAAGGGAAACTCTTTCTTAGTTTTTGTGCCCTACAACCTACAATAAATGATGAGAAAAACATCTCGAAATTTTTGTCAGTCCATACCCTCACGTGCCTCCTTTGCAACCTAGGTGGATTCACCTTTTAAGCAAAAAGGGCGATCTTGTAATCAATGAAAGTTCATTCGGCTTATGGTTATCAAAGCATGTATTAAGGCATTAATAGAGGGGGACGTTTTTATTGGATAAATCAGTAGGTGCAGACACTAAGCGATCTCCCTAGATCCACCTATATCTATAACAAAACACACCAGAACATGACGCTTTCCTTAAGTTTTAAATTTTGAATTTACTAACTAAAGAGGGATAGGTGTCATATTGTTTAAACACGGCTTCCTGTCTCTATTGCCATCCTAGCTTCGTTCCAATGCTCATACAATGATGAAACTGCAAAAGAACGCAACCAACCAAAGTGATAGTAATAGCATAAACTCAATATAAACCTATGTATGTGATCAAGGAATCATACAATAAAACACAACAAGCTTTGTAGGAAAGAATCGTATTACTGTATCATATTAAATGTGAAAGAGAGATTACAACCATGGCCTTGATGTCATAAAGTCCCTTCCAACTGTCCTTCATTCCCCACACACTTCTTGCTCCAAGGATTTTGAGACCATGGATCTGATAGTTACTCACAATCTATCTTGACAAAGCAAATCTCAAAGCCACTCTAACCAAGCTAACAATCCCAAGCCAAATCCAACTTATCCCTTCTCCATGAGAGCTCCTCTCCTTTTATAAGATGAAGAGGATAAGGTGAGGAGCTTAGGATAATCCCACTAAATCATGAAAGTGAGTAAGATCCAAACCATTCGGATGCCACCTCACCATGGAAGTTTGTCCTTCTAGAAGACTTGAGAAAATGATCATTTTTCCCACATGTAAGAATTCTCTCACCCTGTCTATAGAGAAGAATGTGAACTCCTCATGACCTAGCTATGATGTAGCCTACGATAATCAGGCATTCTCGCACCCTAGCTATAATGTAGCCTGCGAACTTCATTTTTTATAGGGTTTTTACAAAGGAAAATGCAACTTCTTTTCTCAGAAAAAGTTATTCTCCCTTCTCTCTTAAGGAACTCAAGCCACTGACCCCTCTGAAGGAAAAAGATAGGTTTACATCATTAACGGTCATAGGGATGATGAAAATAATTTGTAACAGAGGTCCCGGGGTCGAACCCAAGGGCCTCCCCTTTTGGGTATCCATTGTAACATATATATATATATATATATATTTAACATGGTTGTTCTATCGAGTTTAGCAGTGGTTCTAGATATGATGGTTGGTTGCCAGATTTGGTAGGGTCCCACCAGATATGGTAGACTTGACAACTCTTATATATATATATATATATATATATATATATATATATTGGAATTTTGTTCTTGGGCTATCATTGGGAATTTTCCCACTGCCATGTGGCAGCCCATGACTGGGCCACGTGGAAGCCAACCATTGGGCCACGTCAACCAACTATACCATCACCTACCATGTCAGCATATGACCTACGACATCATCTTCCATGTCACCGTACGGACTACCACGTGGCTATACAGACTGCCACATGGCACATTTTTACTAGTCCACAAAATGACCCAAAAAGGCCAAATATGAGTGACACATGGCAACCTCTAGTGCTTCCATGTCACCATGTTGATGTCATGTTGATGTCAGGATCACATGTGTTTCCTTCCTGTATGTGTCACATATGTTGTACGGATTCTAACTTCATATGTATTGATGTTAACATCAGCAGTACAGATGTTGACTCATCCCCCTGCTGATTGGGCTAGGTTGACCGAAATTTGATCGCGAATATCATTCGATCCGTACCTCTATTTAACGAGTCATTTGCGTCATTGGAAATATTTCGATGTGCTCTTCGTGATGATGTCACGTTCACTAAGTTTTGAGAACTTTGAATTTTTTCCCTTTCTCTATCTGATGAGGCCATTCTGAGATTCCAGAATTGGTTCTGCGAGTTCTGAGTTGTCCTTAGCCTTCTTTGGATCCTTTTTGGATCATGTGGCCTTTTGAAATTTAGATGGGGTTCATGCAAACATTTTCTACCATCTTGAAATGGAATACTAGAGGACACTTTCACAATCATGTCTTTGCATATTTCATTGTGGGCATCATTGTTAGGAGATGTGGTCATAGTTACAATTCTTTCTGACGGATTACCAAAGCCATTTTTTATTGGCATCTTCTCTTCCAAGGTACATCCATTCATTGTATTTGTGATGGTTTTTATTTCCATATCACTATGATAAGGAAATGTCTTTTATTTCTTGTATCTGACTGTAATTACAATTGGTGAAGGAAGTGAATACAAGAAATGAATTGGAGTTTTCCATACTTGTTGAATGATTTCCTAATGTCACTAATTCTACATCCAGAAAGTTTTAAACTTGAAAGGAATCAACTTGTAAACCTCTCTACTTGTATATAAAGGGAAATTGGTTTGTGAGGATGTGGATGAGATGATGTATGTCTAAGAGGAAATAACTTTGAATAATGAAGTTTTCTATCATATTTGAAATGTTCCCATACCATAGTCTTTGGTTATTCCATGTATATTTCCTTCACTTTGGCTTGGGGTTGAAGAGGTCCCAATGCCCTATCTTTCTCCTAATGGTGAAACAATCACTTACATAATTTGGTGATGACAAATACATTATTTTAAAAATTCCAAAATCCATTTTAAGGAAAATATCAAAGATCACATATTTTTCAAAAACTAGTAATTGCACATCAAAGTTAGCAAAACTAGAATTAGATTGAACTGGATGAGGCATTCATCCTTGAGTTGTTTATTCAATATATATATATATATATATATATATATATATATATATAAGACACTATATTTATAATATTGTTTTCCAAGGAGGCCTGACACTATTTCATTGTGTTATAGGTGTTGGCTAGAGTTTTCATGTCAATGTGGTGGGTGCAGGGCTTGGTTGTGGTTGTGAAACAACAAACATTAGTGGAGGAATGAGAAGGGAAATAGTGCATGCCTATGTTTTACTCTAACATTGGCATAAGGGTATTCCCAAGGTCCACACCTAGGTACTAAGAGGATATGCGCAAGAGAACTAGGTGCAAATAGGGATGAAAATGAAGTGTGAGAGTTGATGCAGGTGTGCATGTGTAGGCTCAATTGAGGGACAAGATGACTTGGTTTGGTGAACCCATGGATGTTGAGAGAAGTTTTGAATGGGTTTTCGAAAGGGTTTTCTCTGGATTTCGACCAAGTTTTGAGGAAATCTTGGTCAGGTTTGACCACTTTTGAACTTCGACACAGTGATTGAGGAAGGAACGCCTAGGCAGAGCTGAGATCGCAGATCTCATTTTTTTTGTAATGGGTTATGGGATGTCGGCCCATGGGTTTACCCATTATTAGGCCTTATTGTAAAAGTATAAATAAGTAAGATTATAAGGTAGAAGAGGAGATAGGAAAATAAGCGATGTAAGAGACTTGGAGAGAGAAGTCTGAGTAGCTAAGTGAAAGTAGTTCTGAGTGCTTCGTGAAACAAAAAGTATATGTAAGGATCTGTGCTTGATAAGAGGAGCTGGCTCTATGCCTTGACCTAATTTAGGGAAGGAGGATATGGTGCTTAGTGCACAGATCTCCTATCCTTTGCGAAGCTTGGCTTTGTGGCTTAGTGCACAAGAGTGGATGAATGTAAGAGATTGAAGAATAATAAAGAATACAAAGTAGTTGGTGGACGTAGCCCCACACTGGGGTGAACCATGTATATCTTGTGTATTTGGTGTGCTTTGTGTTGTGTTGTGTTTATCGTTCACTTGCTTTGTGCTTTTGTTATTATGTATGATGGATAGATCTGATGTTGCTTAGTGCTTTACTTGTGCTTTATGAATGAATGTTATATCTAAATATGTGTTATGTGCTAAGTGGCTGAAGTGTTTAATCTTTATTGTTAGCACGTCGATCTATCCTAGGGTTTGTTCTACGATGTTAATGAATCTAATGAATTGATGCATATCTCATGTTAAGTGTTATTAAAGTACTTTGTGAAGTGTTATAATCACATATTTGTGTCCTAGCTTAGTTACAGACACATGATTCCTGTAACTCCCCCTGCCTCTACATCGGGTGAGAATTCACCTGCTTCGTAGGTGTTTCCAAAAGGGTTGGTATTTAGGGTTTTGTTGGTGCATTGCTGAAGCGTTGAACCCTGGGTCTACCCTTGTGCCAAAAAATGGTTCTGTTGTCGGGCCCTGAAACTATGATTTCTTGGAACTGAAGAAAAGAGAATCTTTGTGCGTAGATATGTTGTTGTAGTGCACAGTACTCTACTTGACTTGTGAATCTCTGTGCTAAGAAAGAAACCCAATATGAAGAAAAGAGGTAGATATTTGTGCTTTGATAGAGTAAGATAAGCAAATTTTGTTTTTTGAAAGAATAAATTTAGGTATGTTTAATAGATTTTGTCCTAGTCTAAAAGCTAGGGCGCAGTCAGAAGAAAGAGTTGATCTGAATAAATTTGATAGAAATAAAGAAAGATATGCTATTCCTATGCATAAAAACATCTTTTGGACTAATAAGTGGATGCAAGAACCTAGAAACAATTTCTGCAGATTGCAGGTCCAACAATGTGATCCTAGTGCACAGTACATGAGAGGTTGGGGAACTTACAAGAGAAAGAGAGGATTGACACTATGTTATAACTGCAGAAGATCGGTACATCTTGCTAAGGAATGCCCTGGTACAGGTCCTATTTGTCTTTGTTGTAAAACTGTTGGTCATGAAGTTGAGGATTGTCCAAGGATGATTGCTAAAGTTGAAGGGATGAACATGAGACAAGAAAACTGTGAAGGAAGTTGAGAATAACAATATGTTAGAGAATCAGTTAGAAAAATCTCAAACTATGTTATCACAGTTGAAAGAAACGATGAATCATCACAAAGATGTCAGTTTACCAAAGATATTGAAAGTAAAACACCACATAAATGAAAGAATATGAGACTTTGACATAGACCGTGTCTTGGATGAGGAAACACAAGTAACTATTATGACAGAATCTAGTTGGGAAATTTTGGGAAATCCTACTGTGATACCTTCATTGGGAAGCATAGGCTTGTTTAAAGGGAAGATGATAACCCTATGTGGAAGAGTTACTAATGTACATGTTATCATCCATGAAACATCGACTGAAGAGGAATTTGAAGTCATTAAGTGTGTTGAGAACAATGCCCCATTCCCACTTTTGTTAGGAAAGACTTGGATCGAGAGGGATCAGATCAAAAAGAAAGCAGAGGAAGAAGATATAGAAAAGAAGAAGCAAGAACTAAGGGATTTCATAGCTAGAAAAATAGATCGATTGATAGAGGAATGATAAGTTAAGTCAAAGAAACATAAAACAAGAGAATTAGTTGTCAAAGTTGAAGGAATGCAAGGAGGTTTGAAGGACCTATCCATGCAAGAAAGAAGAATTCCCACCTAGGAATTAGTAAGAGAAGGGATATTAACTTTGAACCCTTTGAGAGAACATCATCAATACGAAGTCACTACTCTAGGAGAAGATAAGAATAAGAATGGAAAGAGGAATCCATAAACAGTTAGAGAGACTCAGATCACAGGAAAGAAGGAAAGGAAGCTCAGTAAAAAGAAATCCAAGTTGGAAAAACTACAGGAAGTTACAAAGAACAAATGGAATACTTCGCAAGAGGCAAGTTTGTAGGATTTGAACCTCGCCAGAACAATAGAACCGTGCAGAATGGGACTTCTCCCTAGCAAAGCTATATGACTGTTAGAGGCACCCTGACTGTTAGAACGACGCTCCAAAATGGATAGGAAATGCATTTATGGGTGGATGGACCGCGTTTGGGATGTTGAGACCATGCCATAACAGACAAATTCGCATTAATGAAAGCATTCCTACCCGATGGAAGAATTTGTTACGACGCTCTCTTATTTAACCCATCGGATGCTATGCCAGGACCACTTTTTTCCACCCATGATTATTTGAGACAAGAAGAAAAGTGATTGTTTGTCAAGATGTGTTATCAAACCTCGTCATCCATTGTTTACTCCATCTGTATGTTCTCCTAACGTGACCTGCCTATTTAAGAAGTGAGAATGTCAGGTGAATGCACTGAGTTAGAGAAGTCTGTCGAGGAGTTTCTTAAGAAGTTTATGGATGATAAAGCTATATCTAAAGCAGTACAAGCGTAGTCGACCAGGGGACTCTAGAATTCCCCTTCGATTGGACATCGTTCGAGCTGTGTCAACCCCCCGAACGAATAACGAAGTAAGCATTGTGATGATCTGGCTAATGAAAAGCAGATCCTGTCAATCTTCCCAGATTATATCCTACCTTTGGTTGGCACAGTTAACCACGACAACATCCCATGGGACTTAGAGTACACATTGATCACCACGTACATTCTGAAGGGAATACACGTAGTTGGGAGTTAGTTGGGACAGATCCCACTACTAAAGAGCAATGACTTTAACCTTGAATATAGAAATAACTATGGAATTATTGCACCCCATAGACACTTGACAAACACCACTGGGAAGAAGCCTCGCCTGGTCTCCCAACCATGGATTAAGGAGTTGGCGCAGTCCACAATACTAAACATGATGAAGATTTCCCATTTTAGTCATCACCAGGAGGTTAATGCTTGCATTAAACAACTCTTGTCGTGATACCATGGAAGATACATGTGGCTCGACCGATGGATTACTGTGGATCCGACGTTGATCCACCTGATTACATGATTAAGCATGCATGGACATGACCCTAAGTATTTTTACTCAGGGAATACCTCAGATCGCTCCCTGGCCCAATGCATCAAGGAAGCATATGGAGAAGTTGAAAAAGGGAAGTGAGGCTACAAGGTAGCCTCTATCTAGGATGGTGCAGTGCACCTCACTTGCCAACTCATAGCTGGAAATCTTGTAAGAAATAATCGCCCCATGCAGGTCACCAGGTTTATGGCAGACCTCACAGCAAAATGCATGGAGGGAATACATATGAATTGGGTGAGTTACCTTGTCAATGAGCTCGAGAAATACTGTCGCGAAGCTCAGGATTAGGGATATGAGTTCCATTTTTTAGATGGTGGCTCGTATTGATTTCATTTGTCACCTGGAAAATGTCGAAAGGAACCATTTGTTGGATTACTGAGATGGGGGGCTGAATCGGTAATAGCGTAATTATGATCCTTTTTCTTCAAATGTTATATCAATGTAGAATTATTATCCAATAATGAGTAGTAAGAAATAAACAATCACACACATACACAGTACACCAGTGTTTTATGTGGAAACCCAAATTGGGAGAAAACCACAAAATGCTTTTTCTTATATGTCTTGAAGAATTACATTCATTGGATGCACCAAATTTCTTTGTTTTCCAGTTGCAATTGGAAGGAGGCTCCAACCCCCTAGTTTCTCAGGTTACAACCTGAGGGAAGCTCCAACTCCCTAATTCTCTGGCTACAACTAGACGGAGGCTACAACCCCGTATGTTCTCCGACTACAACCACCTGTCCTTGCCCCATCCTTCCACCCTAAAGTAGAAGTAGAATAATGGAACCATTGTCAACCTATCACTGTGAGATATACTGATGTACAACTGTATCAACCTATACCACTGACCTGTATCCAATCTGTACAACTGCCCTATAATCAATATGTACCTGAATTGCACATGTATCCACAAAAGTATAATAGATACATGACCTGTAGTGATGCAGCCTGTGTATGTACATGCCCTATCTATTATGCATCCCGCATATGCCTTCTGAAACTAGGGTTTCCTTTCACTTGAAAAATTTTGACCCTCTATAACTTCTTTCACATAGAACTGTAACATGTCACTGTATCCAAAATGTAACTGTACCCTATGCATGCATCCTCATACATAGCCTCTACTCAAGGCAAGTATGTCTTTCTCTAGTCATGTGCCATATAAGTATGTGTAATCATGAACAAGTATAATCTCCCTCACAAGATCTTAGTCAGCAATCCCTTTCTGATAATCAGTCTCTCAATACATCAACCACTACACAAATACAAGCTCTCAACCATGTACCATAAAAACCCTTAGCCATATGCTAAGAAATACAAGATTTGCCTCAACAAGAAGTATCATTGATAAATATACCAGCACTATATTTCTATAGATATGACTTATACAAAATATCCCATGTAGCCACTAGTCTCTCTAGGGAGAATCCTCAAATCTCCATTTCCATTCCTCATGAATACATCAAAATCAAACTATTCATAGAAATAAGACATACCTTTTGAACCAATGGATGGATATGATGTATCTGAGCATTCTAGACCTTCCTGGGAGATTGATCTCAGAATCTAGAACCTTTGCACCTTCATATTCTCAAGTTTCATGGCTTTATCAACATGTACTCACCCTATACACAGCCATCCCACACATACCTTCAATGCATACACACCCTATATGCAAACAACCTGCATAAATACTCAGCCTCTATACCGATAGCCCATGTAAGCCTGAGAAATAGTGTTTTCTATGAATCCGACAATTTCGCCATCAACCCTTCGTGTTACCTCAGATTTTTTCCACTTAAGATGTATCCACAAACATTTACAGGAAGCTTTACACAAGAAAATAGATATACAATATGTACAAGTGTGTGTATAATGAGTGAGCTTTTCCTCTTATTTATATCTTCATGTAGGCTTACACTTTCCTTATTTTAGGGCTTCTTCATTTAAAATAAATTATTTTGCAAAGAACTTTGACCCTTGGGGGCTTCTATAAGACTTATGAGAGTTTCTCCAACTTCGTATGGTCATAAATATCTAATCACGAGGAGTTATGTGACATTCCACATACCAACGGAAACGACATGACAAGGACTATACATCTAGGATAGTTTCCCTGACAAATCCGTTGTCCTTCAACTCATTATTCCACAATTAATCATGGGTTCTATTACTCCTCAAAGCATCTTCCCATGAGGGCTTTTACCATAAGGTGACCACTTTGGAGTTCATCCATCTTTACTTCTTATTAACCATGACAAGACAATAATGAGTCCATTACCCAAACCTTTGTGCTGTGGTGATTTCTTCAAGGGTTGGCATCAATGACAACCAACCTTAATCAACAATCTCCCCCTTTCACATTGATGGAAACACTCTGATGAAATACTAAAATCATATCACTCATGCTCCCCTTAGAACCATGCCTCTGTTCTATGTATCTGATAAATATGCACCTGTCCTCTGCATCTAATAAATTTGCTACCCCTGGAACCATGCCTCTGTCCTTTGCATCTAATAAATATATCCCCCTTTGTCATCAATGGCAAAGGTATCTTTCCATCTGGGGCTACTCCCCCTGACTGAACTGTCCTCTTATGGTGCTTCCTCGTGTACATCTAAGAGATATAAGATAAGCATTCAAAAAGAATTCAAAAAACATTCATTTTGGAGTAGAAATAACTCCAAGTCTTTGGTGAAGATATTCAAAGGCTTCACGTGGAAGTGGTGTTGATGGGGCCTAAATCCCTTGTTTAAAAAACAAGAACCAAACCCATCACTGAGGCCCAATTAGACTCTGCAACATTTGGAGTGGAATAGTTCTCCAGATCTTACAATCTAGCCAAATTATCGATGAGCTTTTATGTTTTTCTGGTGAATGCTCTTCCTTCAGTTAGAACAATTTTTTCTGTATTTTCTCTTAGGTGGGGCAGGTACAAGAGATGCAAGCCAGTATAAACCAACTTGAAGAAGATAGGAAAAGAGTTTTAACTATTGGGAAGGGGTCAAGCTTGGGATAACCCGCTACTCGAACATGTAGACATCGATCATATACCAAAGGGGTTTAGTAATAATACTTTAACCGAAATAGAATCCAATTTTTGTCTGAGACAACTACTTAGCAAAAATAAGACGTATATATGATCAATATGAGGGTAAGAAAAATAATTCATCTACCGAGACATTCATCACATAACTGAGGTAAACTACTTAGCATAGATAAATAAACACAATTGTAATCAATGTTACGGTAAGAAAAATAATTCATGTACCAAAACATTCATCACATAGAAGCACAATGATTTACTTTCATCATTTAAAGAAAGGAACATTAAAAAATTGCACCAGATAACTTGACAATAGAATTAATTGCTCTTACTCATTTACTGCAACATTCATGGAATAGGAAAGGAAATAATTCTTCTCCAACTCCAATCACATACATATGATGAAAAAATCTTGTCTCTGGTCTAGAAGGACTTCTTAATTTGTAGTAGTCTCAAAATAATTATCAACAACCAAAAGAAAAGAGTTCTTACAACAACCATCGACCTTTTGACCATCGATCGATGTTCCTATTTATAATATAAAGTCTTAATAGTAATTAACGGTAAAATACAAGTTGATTTAATCAAGAATCTCCATGTGGCGTCATCATCTAATTGTCTTTCAACAGTCCATACGAGTTGTTTCTTGAAAAGGATTGACTCTTTCATAATCAAACCATCTGATAAAAAATTCTTCACAGGTGTTGGCCCATGGAAACCTGTGTTGTTCCATTGGAGCCGCATAGATTCCCCTGATATATGTTGCATGCGCCCGATATTTTGTGAGTCTGAAGTTCAACTTCTTAAGTATGGATCTGGCTTTGATTGGATGTCCTACGAACTGTTGTACTTGCTCAAGCTTTGCATCGGTGAAATTTGCACATTTTTCAGCTCATGAAGCATCTTGTTTGATGCACAACTTGATCATTTCGCTTAGGTCGATTAATATCGGGATGCCGAAATTGGGAGATCAACATACTTTGTCTCTTCAGTGATTCTTTTAGTTCTTCATCGGGATCACAGGACAAAATCTGGTTGGTGATCGAGAAGGTTCTTCCTACAATTAGACAGAAGTATTTTAGCGATCAAGCAACCCATAATTTGACATAAATAATCAACAGATCAACACGTACCTGTGCAACTTTCTAGTCCCCATCATTTTTAATAATTACGTGATCTCAAATGCTTCCTTCGAGTGACCTGTGAAGACGTTGCTGCTCTTTGGTATAAATTAACATCTCAGCATTTTGTAGTGTGGCTAATCAAGTATGATAGACATGAATGTATAACTATCAAAGTGATTACTTGACCTTTGGGAAAAAGGGTGTCGAGGACGAATTATGCATGTGTGTGCTCCTGAGAGGTCAGATATCTTATAGAGAAGGTTGTTAAATTCCTTTGGAACTTGTACCACCAAGCATGCCAAGCATCATTTATAAATAACGAAGGCTCAGAAGTTCAAAAAAGGATCGAAAGGATCGTACTACATGCTTTCCTGCAACTTTCATGTTTTGGATCGCATCCGTCAATTAGCTGCGGCGTGCCAAAATTTTTCAAACATCATGTCACAAGGCACATGCATTATGTTGGTGAGCCTAGTGTCGCTCTTTGATTTCCCTATAAATCCAGGATTTTTTCGAGCAATCCTTCCTATATGCTAAGCTCATATCCCCTGGGGAATTGGTTTGGTATGTTCATCTTGGTGAGATCTAGATGAGTAATCCCTTGCTATCTGCGGATGCCTTGAGTCTCTTACACTTTGCGATTATGGGATCTCCTTGAAACATGAGACAAGGTCCACGAGGCAGCTGGAGTGCGAGGTATTAGCCCTAGTGCACCTGGGACTCCTTCCTGTGGGCTTCGAGAGGTACAACTATCTTCTCGGAGGTAGCATTAATGTTTACACATGGGCTTGGGGTGGTCACAAATACATCCAAGAGAAATAAGCTGGAGACTGTGCCTTCTACGGGATCAAAACTATGGAGAAGAGGAAGGCCTAAGAAGAAAACTCAAGAATGAGAGGGGGACCACCCCAAGGCCGAACTGAGTGTGCGTCCAACCCTTGGGGAGTCTGTAATGCCTACCGATCGTTCGGAGTTAGTCAGGACCGTTGGCAAAGGAGGCAGAAGAAGAAAGGGGAGGACCGAAGAGTTGGGCGCTTCCATCGAAAATTTCACTCAGCAACTAGAGCAGGCTCAAATTGCAATAGTCAGGCTTTACCAAGAGAATAGGGAATTGCAGCGTGAGTTGGCAGTAAAGACCCAAAGGATACCATCACCGCAAGGTCGCGCGAGGAGAATCGTTTGGATGAAGAGACAACTTAGGGAAGAACAAGACACGACCATGGAGTTATGCAAGGTGCAATGGATGGCAGCAACAATAGAGCATAATAAATCACCAAGCGCGAAAGACAACCTGACAGAGGACCAAAGCATAGGAGATACGTAATTAGCGGGTTCTCTTCCTGTGTTTCTGGAAGTGTGGCTCAACACCTCTTTGTACTTCTTCTTTGTAAAATTTTGTAATCTTACGGTGACCGGGTAGGTTAGCCGAGTCATAGGGGTCATCTATTCATATGTAACCAAGCCTAGCGGAGGTTTTTCTTGATTGTATATAAAGAAAAGTTTAAAAGTATCACTGTAAATGAAATGCGTATTCTTATTTAAATATTTTGCATAAGATGTTAGATCTTTTGGAACCATTGTTATTACATCGCGAGTTTGTTAATGTATTTATTTGTAAAACTTTGATATTAATTACTACTTCTGTGGGATTATCGATTTTGGTTAAAAAAAAAAAAAAAAAAATTAGTCATTGAAAGATATTTAGCTAGTGGATAAAAGTCCTTCTTGGAATTTCACTTGTACTGAGAGGTTTTTAGAAAATACTAGAGGTCACAGCTACCAATACCGAGATTCATTGGAGAGATTAATTGGTTCCCTCTTCCTGATACTGAAACTTGTTTTTTGGATTTCAATAGTCGACAATGTTGCTTTATCTATGTGCGGGGCTTACAATCACACTTTTCTGCCAAAACTGAAAGAATCGGCCTTCGACGAAATCTTTTCGGAGGCTATAATCGTAAAAGAGATACTCTTATCGGATGATGCCGACGAACATCGGCATTCAGCTACTTTGAATTCCCATACAATTTCGCTACCTTAATCTTTCATCGATGCCGAACTTCTCAGGTAAGCCGGGAGAAAACTGGGTCACTGGTCCCTTGATCAGTCATGGTGTTTCTCAAGATGGTTCTTAATATGTTGAAGAGAAACTCGGATATGAAACATATCAAATAAGAAGGTTATCAAGCTTAAACCACGGTGAAAACAATCAAAGGTAGAAGACAAGGTGGTACCCAAAAGGAAGTGGTCACAGAACTTTGAGGGTGTGTTGAGCACTCAACAAATGGCGATTCATTGGGCAAATGCAGAATCTCTGTCCCATAAAACAGATATCTTCGGTCCTTCTTTTATTCATGCCAACTGGAAATATATATGTATTATTATTATTATTATTATTAGAAGTACTTCTTTACGGCTTGGCCATTTACCAGGAGGGCGTCAGGTTCCCCTCTCATATTTTTCAAACGACAAGTACCTACCTCGATCTTCTCAGCCACCTGAAAAGTCCCAAAACATAGGCTCTGAAACTTGGAATGATTCCCTTTGGGTTCATTTACCTTATCCCACTTTAGAACCAAGTCTCGTACTTCAAAATTCTTTTCTTTAGTCTTATGTTTATCGAACCATCTTTTTACTATCTCTTGATGGGCTAAAAATTTATACTTAGCCCTTTCCCTCTCTTCCTCCAACATGAGTAGAGTGTTGATTCTTTGTTTCATGTTCAAGGATTTATCATCATTAGAATCCTGGGCCAATTGGAGAGATGGGAGATAAAGCCCGTTCGGGAGAATGGCTTCTTGTCCATAGACCAGGAAGTACGGGGAATTCCCTATATCCTCTTTGGATGTGACCCTATCGGCCCATAGGGCATTATGGAGTTGGTTGTGCCAATTTATATGGTTATCCACAACCGTCTTCTTTAGTATCCTCACCATATTCTTATTGGTTGACTCGGCCACACCATTTCCCTGAGGGTAATAATTTGCAGAGTATTTGATTATGATTCCTTTGTCCAGAGTGAACTCTGTCAATAAGGTAATGGAGAAGTAGGCTGCATTATCAAAGACCAGAACAAAAGGAATGCCAAACCTTGTAATCCGTTTTTGTTCTATAAATTGGATGACTATTTTCTCATTTACATGGGTCAGAGGGATGGCCTTTGCCCACTTTGTGAAATAGTCAGTGGCAGTAAGAATATACTTGCGCAATCTTGAAGAATTGGGCATAATTTATCGTATGATATCCAACCCCCACTACTCAAATGGTTTGGAGACAGTTACAGGATGATGTGGGATTATTTCTCTTCCTTCCTTGCCAGCACTTATTTGACAAATCTTACAATTCCTGGCATAAGCATGAGCATCTTTGAACAAAGTGGGCCAGTAATAGCCAGCTCTTAGAACCTTATGAGTGGTGGTGTTTCTTACAAAATGTCCCCCAACAGGGCCTTCGTGGAGTTATTTCATCACTTTAACAGCGTCCTCGCATTCGAGACATCTCAGTAATACCCCGTCATAGTTGATTTGGAAGAGTATTGAATTTATGAGGCAATATTGTGCAGATTTTAATCAGAGGGATCCCCTTTCTTTGGGGTTGAGGTTTTCGGGACAAGTCCCGTAATCTAATAGATGAGCCAAATCCTTGTACCAGGAGTCCGGTCTCAGTGAAATGTATGCTGCTTCACCACACCACAGTGCTATTTCATTATCCCACCCTAGATCTTGGTTTGCCTAATCTTGAGCTTCAGCTGCGAGTTTGCACAAACCTTGTCCTTTTACTAACTTGGTGGGTTTTATATCTAGATCAAATTCCTAGACTACCTCCATCCAGTTCCCTCTTCTCTCTCCCATTTCTTGTTAGGTAAACAAGGATCGAACTTCGGGGTGTGGAACAATCACCTTAGTGTGATTCTTGAGGATGTACAATCTAAAATGTTTTACTGCTTTATAGACTACATGGGCCTTCTTGTTTATGGAAGGGTAATTGAGCTCATATCCTTGAAGGTTGGTGCTCATGAATGAAATCGGGGCTTCATTGTTGTCATCGTCCTTATGAGTTAAAACCGCAGCTAGCAATTGGTCAGAGGCGAAAGTATAAAGGTTAATGTCTCTATTGAAATCGAGACTTCACAATACCAGGGCTCGAGATATAACAACCTTGATATCATTGAAAGAGTATTTTCGTTCATCATCCCACATAAACTCGGAATCTTTGCAAATTATTTTTTGTAAGGGTTTGATGATTTCGGTGAAGTCAGGGGTGAATTTCCTTACAAAATTAGTTTTCCCAAAAAAAGACTACATAGCCTTCTTATTATGGGGTAGCGGAAGCTAAGCTATGGCTTTAATCCTTTCGGGGTCTATGTGAATTCCCACTTGATATATAATATGACCTAACAACTTACCTTCTTCAACACCGACGATAGTTTTCTTAGGATTAAGTGATATACCTTATTTTCAACATCTTTCAAAAATCTGAGTTAAGTGTTGGATGTGTTCCTCTCTATTCTTCGAATACACTGTTACGTCATCTAAATACACTACCACGCACTTACCTATAAGACCCCAAAAATCCACCTCCATTACCCTTTGAAAGTTATCTCCTGCATTAATCAAGCCGAAAGGCATGCGTTTATAAGCGAAGGTTCCCCATTTGGTCTGGAAGGTAGTTTTTAATCTGTCTTCCTCTGAAACCAACACTTGGTTGTATCCTGAGAAACCGTCTAGAAGGGAGAAAATTTCCAAGCCTGACATGGTCTGTAGGAGTTTCTCCATCAACAGGACGGGATAATTGTCCTTTTCTGAAGCTCTGTTGAGATTCCAAAAGTCTACACATAATCGAATTTCTCTCGACTTTTTCCTTATTGGAACAAGGTTCGATACCCATGAGGAATGTCTAACTTGGAAAATTATCTTCACATCTAAAACCTCCCTTAACTCTTGATACATTAGGGGTTCCAAGGATGGGTGGTAATTTCGGAGCTTTGTTGAAACGGTTTGACTTTGGGTTTCAATGGGATGGTGTGTTGAATGATGCGAGTATCATACATTTTCAAATATTTATAGGACTAGGTGAAAACATCCTGGTATTGTTTGAATAATTTGAGGTAGGCTTTCCTCTCCTCTTTAGATATCATTTTGATGAGATTTACATTCTTTGGGTTGTCTAGGGTTCCAAGATTTACAGTTTTGTGGAGGGGGCAGGAGCTACCAGTTTTTGTGTTTTAAGGTCCTTTGAAACGTTCCTTTAGATCAAACATTTTTTCTAGATTTTCTATACCTTTTGGAATTGTGTGATCCTTTGGTTTATCCGTGCATTGAACTTCCTGAGGATTGGTTTCCATTAGTTTCTCTTGGAACTCTTCATCATCAATAGCGAGGTCTTTGAAGTTGTCTTGATTAGTCAAGAATCTTATGATCTGTTCATCCCCTCAAATACTTTCCAACTAGAGATATTTTTAGGTACCGATGGCTTGTAGAGTAGTTCTACAGTGAATCGGAAGGATTCACAATCCTCTAATGGAAAGAGTCTTGAAGAAGCAGTGGCTAAGGAGTCAGTGAGGATGTTCTTTTCTTTGGTGATCACAGTGATATTGAAAGCTTCAAAACGTTCTATCAGCCTCTACACCTACTATTGGTAGTTCTTAAGATGAGGGGAGTGTCAATGTATAGTGTTCCTCACTTGTCTAATAATGATTTCCGAGTCTCTGAACACCTTTAATTCCTTGACATTAAGATCTATGGCTTTCTTTAACCCTTTTACCAAGGCTTCATACTCGACAGTGTTATTGGTGCAATCGAATTCTAGTCTACAAGACAAGAAATGGTGTTTACCCTTTTTATCGATGAGGATGCACCCTGCTCCTGAACCCTCTTGTGACTTGGATCCATCAAAATAAAGGGTCCAAATTTGCGAGCGATGATTTCCATTCCAATCAGTGTTCCGCTCTTCGACTTTTTCTTTAGGAGGACCTAACACTAGGTCTTGACAAAAGAGAGAATCTTCCATTGGCATCGGGGATTCTTCTTGAAATATCATCTCGGAGATTTGGGTAAGTGAAACATCGGATGGAGAGGAACAAAATTGCCAAAGTTAAAATCACAAGATGTTGTGAGGGAAATCTCCTTACGGACTAGAAAATAGGGTTAGACTTTGCATGCAGATATGACCTATAGAAAATCTACTTTCTACCTTCGTCCCTAGACTTAAATCCCATTTCTTTTTAGTAAATTCATGGCTAGATCAACCTACCTCATTCTGGGCATTCGATGTTGATCCCTTGTCGCACTTGATTACTTGTTAGTGATTCTCCTTTCCAATGTTGACCTACATACAAGACAAGAAACAACTACACATGCATACTACCTATACAATAACAGGTGAGAAATTCAAACATATTCTTAGCAAATTATGAATAACTCATGAATTGGGATGGGAAAAGCACTCTATTTATTACTTTGAATGAGTCAACTTACAAAAGTTGAGACCGGCCACTGCTCTGCGAACCTGATCCTGGGCTCCTCTTCGACTGTCCTCCAACTGCTTTGCTTTGTATCTCCTTTGGCACAAGGAAGGCTAATGGGTTGGGACAATGGGAATATGCAAATGGGTAGAGTTTCTTTTCTATACTTTTCCTTCTCCAAATGGGACCCCTAGCCCTTCTTTTATAGGTTAGAAGAAGCTAGGTATTTGGACGAACCCTTGGCCATGCATGGCCGGGAGTTTCAGTTAAATCACCTAAAGTTGTGTGTTCTGTCGACAACTTTCCTTTTTTCATGCTTTTGTCGGTCCACGTGGGTTGTTTTAGGTCAGCTAGAGTGTACATGGGTGCAGTAATATAGTAGGGTGCGTGGGCCCTTATAAAAGAGGTTTTTTAAAGAGTTGTCCAGTAGTGCTTTGGCAAAGAAGGGATCTGAGATGGCCTGATGCCAGGTAAGCATGTATGGTGCAATTTATGGTTATAACAGATGCCCCCTAATGTGTGAGGTTAGAAGAGCATCTGATGGCCGAAATACATTACCAATCTTTACTGATGTGCCGAACGATTGAGCCCAAGGATCAGGAACCAGGAAGTGTCATTTGCAAAATAAAAAATGTCTCACCGAGGTGGGCATACCCATGCTCGGGATAAAATAGAATCATGGATACCAATCAAATACACTGTAGATCCATGTCATATGACTATATAAAGAGTAGCCGTGAGCAATACATAGTGGAGCTACATCTCAAAATAAAAAATATATACATATAGAGTATCCATCTTCTATAAGCTGATACGGTCTGATGGCTGGAGATGAGATCTTCAGATCTCGAGCAACAACTTCAAAATCTTCAAAAATCAAGGTAGGAGTGTAATATGAGTGTACGACTTCACTACATAGAGGTCTTCGATGAATCGTCGGTCATGGACTAGATAATCTTGATGATCAGACTAAAGGCTTCATTGATTTCGAACAAGGACTTGATTGGACATTCAGGATGGATGGGTATGAGGGTAAGAGACAAATTGCAGAGGGGCCGACTCAAGCTTGGTGACAAACTTCCCTTGGACAATAGCATGACAAATGATGAGCCTCAGGCAACATGGCATTAATCATAAGTCTATGAAGCAGGAGGCAACGCAAACTCTCCATATGTTTGGAAGGATAACCAAACGGTGGAGGACACAACTCTATATAGTGAGAACAACTTCCTAAGGTCGTACTACATCCCATAGTTTGATGAACAAATAGACAGATGTGCTTTATCCAAGGGCGACTCATTATGCTGCCTATAAATAAAACACTTTTCCCTTCCTCTTTTTGGGGTATATTTGACTTTTTTTTTGTCTTTTTCAATAATTGTGGGAAAAAGAATAAAGGAATGTTACGTTACATTGAAGGAATGAGTGTTGCAAACATACAAGTTCAAGGCATAAGGACAAGACTGATGTTCTAGTACAATGATACTTGGGAATAATTGTTGGGTATGTGTTATATTCTTTGCACGAGTAGTAGTGTCTGAGTGACTGCGCCGGGTGCGCAGGGGGGTAAGAGGGGGGGTGCAGGGGTTCGTGGGCAGCGCCCCCGAAAATTTTTTTTTGGGCCGACATATTTTTGCCGGTTTCGGGCCGACATATTATCACCGGGCCGACATATTTCCAGGACGACATATTTCCGGGACCACATGATATTAGGTGGTTTTCAGCACATGGTTTTTTGCCGATGGTTTTCTATTTTCGGTTAAGGAATTAGGGTTTTGGACTAATCCAGGTCATTGGGTTAGGGTTTTGGATGCCGCTGGCTCCTATATGTATATTGTATTGTAAACAATGTAACACAATGTGTATCAATATAATATATGCTGGTTTTCCCGGTTTGGGTTTCCAGGTGAAAAATCTCTGTGTAATGTTTGTATTTGCCATTGTATCTTTTCTATTCTTTTCTGAATATGAGTTTGCAGTAGATATTGTACAAGGTTAGAATGTACAATAATCCTCCAGGGGCCAAGGGTGTTAAGATGCAGAAGCAAAGTGCTACAAGGCTTGTGTATAAGGTATGCTTTAGATGGTTTAGTTGGGAGCAACATGGAGCCGACATTTAGACCAAAGATGTAGGTATGCAAATGCGGTTAACAAAACACACAATGGTAACATCCTTCGATGTAAGTTTAATGAGCCCAGAGAAGGTAAGCTCGGTGGTTTTTCATATTTAGAGAGTCTGAAAAAACCTAGAAGGAGACTCCATTGGGGTACCTTTTTCGAAGATAGTCTAGTCGGTTCGAAAAAGGGGTAAACTAGCACCGACAAGACATTGATTCAAAACCATTTTAACGAGTGTGACAAGGACAAGATCACTTGGCCATTTTTTCATTTTTACGGAGTCTGAAAAAAGATTAACTATGGACTCCATCAGGAATGTTCTTCTGGACCAGTTTAACAAGTGTGAAAGAATAATGTCACTCGACAATCTTTTCAATTTTAGGGAGTTTGAAAAGAGCTTAACTATGGACTCTATGGGGTTCCTTCTTCGTAAGTTTAGTCCCTTAGGCCTAAAAAATGGATAAAATTATACCTGAGAGTACTCTTCTATAGATTTGAAGTTCCATAGAGTATACCTTTGTTCGTACAGTTGACCGTCTGAACTGAAAAAGGGGTAAACTACCGTCGAAAAGACGTGACTTCAAATTTCAGTTTAATAAGCATGAAAGGCCACAAGATCGCTCGACAATCCTTTCATGTTTAGAGGGTCTGAAAAGGGATTAAAAGAAGACTCGTTATATTTTGGGAGTCCTGAGGGTGAGGTCAAGAGCGAAGATGAATCATGCAAATGAGGCTCAAACTCATATTCAGGAAAGACTATAAGGACTCCCGAGCCTACAGTGTTTTTAGAGACAACATGAAAGCCATAATGCAACCGTGATCTACCTAGGACATCCATGTTCTTGTAAGATCTACCACCAAGTTGCGACACTTCTAAAGCAGAGATGATGGTTCAGTGTCACAACCTGATGGGATCGATCCTATGGAAAATGAAAAAGACAACGAGATACAAAAATCCGGGTAGAAACCTAACCTATATGCTCAATTTGATCATCGGAAAACATTTTCATGGACCATCAAAAATTACTCAAAACTCCCGAAAACTATCCCAATACTCGATCAAATCCCTCCGATGCAACTCCTGAATCACTCTAAATGGTTTTTGGTATAAATAAAATGATAAGGGAGGCCAAAAAGTCTATAAATAGAAGCTGGCAACTCATTATCACCATTTCTTGCTAATTTGGAAATTGACTCTAGAGCCAAAAGACCCCCTTTGATAAAAGCGGTGATTCCGGGAGCTACAGTGGACGAAACAAACTTTTGTCTGCACCAAGTAATTACAAACTCCCCTATCTAGTTATTCAATTCTTTATTTTTTCTTTGCATTTCATTTTTTGGGTGGGCGTCGATCTTTAAAAGGTCAGCCCTAGGTCCATGCGGGTAGAGTAAAACATGCCTTCTTGTACACGAGAATGTCACCTAGACAACACGCGTGGACCTCCCTTTATAGAAAAATAAAATAAAAAAGCACTAACTCACCCTCCTGAACCTTGCTGTTTTGGGAGGATGTATGTCCACTGGAGGGAAAGGGAGCATGAAGAAGTTGGTGAGTTGGTTGCAGGAGATCTGAATGTTGTTGCCGTGTTAATGCAATGTGGTTTGTTAAAGTTCTTCCTATGTCCGTTTATGTGGGCGCAACTGAGGTTATTGAATGCCTTGGTTGACGATTAGTACTCTGATGCAGAGGCTTTCATGCTAGAGGGGAAATCATTGGTGCCCACCACCGAGGATATCTACCTTTTGACTGGCCTCTCAAGGAGAGGGGAACCAGTCAACTTCAGGACATTTCTGTCAGGGCCGCATAACATAGAGAAACTGATAGCCCTATATTGTGAGGCTGGGATGAACCGTTTGAGCTGTCAGGTGCCTATAAGCAATATCACTAACCTATCATTGCAAGTGATATTATTACGCATTGGGCAGATTACCGGTTCAAGGGCCTTGCATCAGGCGTCCCGTGCACAGATGAACTGTGTTGTCCAGTGCTTGAATGAACTTATTTTCGACTGGAGTACTACACTGCTAGAGTGTATGAAGAGGCAATTGACAAATTTTCGTCAGTGGACACAGAGGAACTTCGGGTTCGGGACTATTTTGTGTTCGTTCTTTTTCGAGAGATTTTCGAGTTTTAGTCCTCGGGTAGTGGTACGAGGACATTAGGCCTATTTTCCTGCTGTGCGTAGATGGGCAGTATTACTGCCACGATAGGGTGGTGGAAGGACCAATGAGTCCTTCAATGATGACTTTTTTGCATGGTTGTCACGGCAGATCCCGGTTATAGAGGACTACCCCTATGTCAGGATTGATTTTTCAAGAGACCCAAAGATACCAGTACCTCTTGGTGAGGAGTGAGGGGAGATGGGTAAGTCTCCACCTTTATATTTTTTTTTGTTGTATATGTAATTTTTATGTCATTTTTGTTATATATCATCATTTTTTTTTATATGCCAGAGTATTTGATGGATACACGTTTGTTGCATGTAGATGTGGGACTAGTGCGACCTACCAATTATGCAAGGAACATGTGTCATCCTCGACCATGGGCCGCAGCCGCCGCTACCGGGGGACCAGTAGTAGCAGGAGAACTTCCAGTCGGGGAGGCTGAGAGGGTACTTAGATGAGTTGAGCGGAACTTTACTGCACTCACTCGCACAGTCTCGATGGCAGAGATTGAGGACCTACCACCATCCATGCAACTTCATGTAGTGGGGACACCTCAGATGTGGGTCCGATTGTTTAGGCATTTATCCCATGTTGTGGACCAGTATAACAGGGCCCATAGGCCCTGAACCTATTTAGACATTTTGCGTGCCATGAGCACTACTTGTATATATTTTTTGAGGGCATAAGCCCTGTGACTCATTACTGGTCCTATTTTTGAGGCGCTTGCATCAATCTATGTACTCTGGTTACTTTATGATATTATATATGTTTTTTTTGGTCTTTTGTGTCTTATGGATCATGTGTACAAATAATGTATTTACATGCTTATGTTAATGTTCTTTAATATGTGTGCAATATGCCAATCTAAAATTTGATTAGCTAGAGTATATGTAACTTGGTTTAATCTCCTAGGAACATGAAAATATGTAATATAATCAAAGTTTCGTTCTAAGAGATGTACCCTAAGAAATTGTCGGTGTAAATTTGGATCATGAACCCGGTATACTCTGTTTAACTGAGACAGAACAAGTTGAGCGTTGAGATAGATCCGGAGATGAGAGATACCCAATGAAAAAGCGTCACAAAGTAATTCAATAACTACACTATACTCGACGACATTATTTGTGGTGTCACCTAAGCATATACCTCAGGAAGATAACAACTGGCCTTGAGGTGTAAAGATTACCCAAGCTGTGGAGGCAAGCCTCCAAGTGTGTCGACTAGCACTGTCTGCATACTGTTGACGGGTGAAACTGACCGTCCGTCAACTGGGAGAGTGGAACCGGTCCGGGGTTGTCTAATAACCCAAGCCGTTTGGAATGGACCACCCTGACGGGTTTAACGGCTCCGTTGGCCGCCCTAAGGTCTTCTAAGGAAGCCGAAGAGGAAAGCTGATCTAAGTTGAGTGATCTAACTAAACTAGATAAGCAAAACTAACTACAATAAACAAACTAAAAGAAACTAAATGAAATACAACTGATGAAATAAACTAGACTAAATATACTAATCTAACTATTATATATACAAAAGACTAATAACTCA
>ML781617.1:934482-951112 GCA_009831015.1 Picea engelmannii | reverse complement strand
CAAATCTTCTGCATATCAATTTGCTGAGCTGAAGGAATTGCATCACCTAGGATATCATCATTTGTCATTACTTCATTTTCAACCTCAGCTTCCTGTAAAGAAGCCATGATGTCACCATCATCATCTTCATCTTCCATTGCATTTCCATTAGGATCAACACTAGCCGAGCTTTTCCATTATGGTGTGGAAGGGCGAAGCATTGTTTCTGGTTTTCTTTCATTATAAAACCTAAACAATGCATCAATATAATCTTGTTTATAAATTCCTGGAGGTCTTGCAGCAGGAAAACGCTGCAGAGCCTCTTTAACATAATGAATCAATGTTCAGGCAAGTAATAAAATGCGAATTCAAAGGCTAAATGTCTTCAACAAAACCGATTTATTTAATCCAATGAAGCATGAAAAACGATGAAAGGACATTGCCGGTCATGTAAAGATCAATAAAAAGATAGGCGCAATAAGCATAATGACACAAAAGATATTGGCAGTTCAGATAATGATTGAAACATGACCTCGAAAGGAGAAATCTTCATGCTTACACTCGTGAAGACTTAGAGAAGGTAGGCGTGCAGAAAGACACAAAGAATAAAAGCGTCGTTCTTTTGAGATTTACGACGACAAATCAATGTTTGTGAAACACTGGTGTAGGCAGCTTATGAGGTAATGAAAAATGTGAATTGGATGCCAACACATACCCAATGAACACCTTGGAATCACTTGACATCTGCCACAGTGATGAAAGATAACATCAATGATACGTCCATAACACTTAAAAGAAACTAAAAATTAATATTACAAATACTATACATATGTTACAAAAGGTTACCCACTGTGACCTGCCTATGAGTAATACTTCTTGAGGTAGAGCCCATTTCTAGGCTCCGCCAAAGCATTCCCTTCAAAATCAACCAAACAATAAGGGCCCTTTTTTAAAACCTCTTTTATGATGAATGGTCCGAACCACATGGGTTTGAATTTTCCTACCCCCAGGGGGTCCTTATCTTGGTCGTAGACCAGGACAAGGTCACGTTCAAAGAAAAATTGAGAATGGACGAACCTATCATACTGACAGTTGACCTTATGTTTGTGAGCCTCATTGGCCAGGGCCGCATCACGATGCTTCTCATTGAGCTGCTCAAGGTATACCAACCGTTCCTCAAGTGGAGAAGTGTCGGGCAATAATTGTACTACCAACTTTAGAGACAGGATCTGACATTCGATGGGAAGAATGCCTCCAACCTGTAAATGAGTTGAAACAATGAAAATCCAGTTGCAGTCTTAACAGATGTCTGATAATCCCATAATGCCGAGTATAACATCAAATGCCAATTTGACTTGGCTGAGTTGATAGTTCGTTGTAAAATAGTCTTAAGAGTTTTGTTTACGGCTTCCACCTGCCCATTTGCTTGGGGGTAGTAGGGTGATGACTGTTCTTTCCATATCCCAAGATTTGATGTTAAATTGATCATCATTTGGTTTTGAAAGTGATTGTCATGGTCAATGACAATATCCCTCAGGACGCCGAACCTTGCTATTATCTAATTGAATAAAATGAGAGTTGCAGTCTCCCCATCATCTTTAAACGTTAGCATAGCTTCGACCCACTTTGTGAAGTAGTCTATAGCTATGATGATATAGCAGTGCCCCCTTTCCAAAGGAGGGTTGCAAGTAGTGTAATAAATCCCTCACTTAGTGAAGGGACCAATGATGATGACAGGAAACATGGGAGTGGGATGTGCCCTCATCTTCCAGGAGAAGACTTGGCACGGATGGCACTTCTTGACCGATTCGATACAATATTTGATAAGTGTCCGCCAGAAGTAATCTGCTCATAGAATATTTTGGGTTGTTTCCAACCCAGACAAATGACCACCACAAGCTCCGGTATGGAAATCGTTAAGCACAATAATTGTTTCCTTATGAGTGAGACATCAGCGTAGGATGCAGTCAACACCTCTCCGATACAATGTATCTTCGAGTATGAGATAATTCTTATCCTGATGGTGTATACATTGATGCTCATCATGAGAAATAGTGGTGGGGCACTTCAAAGTCTAGAGATAGATAAGTATATCTCCGTACCAGGGATATGAAGATGTGATCAAAAACATATCTCCCCGGATAGGTGATTCTTCAGGCACAACGTCACTTGAATCAACCGGAAGTTCCGAAATAAG
The DNA here is from genome assembly GCA_009831015.1 of Picea engelmannii. Taxonomy (NCBI): domain Eukaryota; kingdom Viridiplantae; phylum Streptophyta; class Pinopsida; order Pinales; family Pinaceae; genus Picea; species Picea engelmannii. Next base: position 948,936 of record ML781617.1, on the reverse strand, counting down.
TTCTACGAAGACCAGTGACTTTTTGGACTTTGCTGAAACAAAGTCTAAGTAAAACTCTTGGAGGATGACTATCCATCTACTGATTTTTCCACCTATTACCCGTCATGTCAAAATGTACTAGAATGGATTCACGACAGAAATGACGGTGGTCTTTTGAAACAGAACATAATGACAGAACCGTTGAACAGCATGAACTACTTCCAATGCAAGTTTGTCGATGTGAGAATAATTAAGTTTAGGTCCTATGAGGTCTCAGCTCAGGTAATAGATTACGTATTCTATGAACAATTCATCTTCTTGAACTAAAACCATGCCAATGGTTGACTCTGCTATGGCCAGACATAATAATAAATCTTTGTTATAGTTTGGTGGCCGGAGCAGAGGGACAATTGTGAGGGCATGTTTCAATGCATCAAAAGAGCATTGAGCTGCATCATCCCAGTAAAAGGGAATGCCTTTCTTTAGTAAGTGCATAAATCCCTTGGTGATTTCGGCATAGTTGGCAATGAAGTGTCGTAAAAAGTTCACCTTGCCTTGTAGACTCTGAAGTTGAAGGATTGTATGTGGGGGTGGAAACTGAATTATTGCCTCAACCTTGAGAGGATCGACCATGATCCCTATCGTTGACACTATGAAACCTAACAATCATCCTGACGTTATGCAGAAGCTACACTTGTTTGGATTCAGACGAATCCGAAAGTAGCGACAACGTTCGAAGATAAGTTGGAGGTGTGTGGGATGATCCGTTCTCTTGCGATATCGTGATGCTAAATCATCTAGATAGGCCTTGACTATATGCTTGAGGTCATGAAAGGCAAAAGACATGGCCCGTTGAAAGGTGGCTCCAGCATTTTTGAGACCCAAAGGCATTTTCCGATAGGAAAATGTACCCCATGGGAAGATGAATGTCGTTTTGTGTTGGTCTTCAAGTTTGATTTGGATTTGATTATATCCCAAAAAATGTCCATGAAAGAAAAGTCTTCAAAACCCGCACATTCATCAATGATATGGTCGATGAACGGTGTGGGAAAATTATCTTTGGGACATGCCTTGTTGAAATCACGGAAGTCAGTGCATACACGAATCGTACCTTGTTTTTTATTGACTGGCACGGGGTTTGACACCCATTGGGTCAAATGGATAGGATATATAAACTCAACTTTTAGCAATTTCTCCACCTCAACCTTAATGACTGCTACTTTCTTAGGATTAACTAGATGAAGCTTCTGCCGAACCAGCTTGGAATTAGGATACATTGTGATTTCATGTTCAACTATTATTGGATCGATGCCTAGAATTTCCTCATAAGACCAGGCAAAAACGTCGCGAAATTCTTTGAAAATATCTGTGTAAAGTTGAATCTCTTTGGGGGAGCAGTCCTCTCCGATGAAGACATTATCCACAATGCCAAGGTTTCAGGAGATATTGATTGGTAAGGTTTCAGCAATAGTTTCCATATTATCCTCAACATAAACCTCATGTGTAGCTAAAGGATTAATAGGACAAGATCGCTCTCCCGTCATGGTCATGATGAATTATCCCACTTCAATTTGACTTAACTCTGGGAGGAAGTATGATCTGTGATGAAGATCTTCCCAGGGTTTATCCAGACTAGTCATTGCTTCAATTATTGCTTCATCAGAGGGAAAGACTAAGTCCAATGAATCGGTGTGAGTGAGAGAACCCTGAGCCCCAACAGGCTCTAGAAGTGGATCTAACTCTTGTGCAGGAGCTGGATCAGTGTGGGATGAAGTTTGTCGGACTAAAGAGTATGCTACTTCAGTTCCAGATAAGGGCATGGACATGCCCAGGTGTCTTGTCTCATCCATCGTGGTCGATGGGGAAGGAAGGGTCCACGGATCATCGAAGTAAGTCATGTGGAACGACGAAACTTGAAAAATCTCAACCTTATGGTGATTGGATATAAACTTGATATCGCCTTGAGGGGGCGGGTAATCGAAGGTACCCATCAAAGATGGGCACAAACCAACCCCTACATTGATGACACCTGGTTGAGGATTATCTATCATCAGGACCGTGGATGCCCCCAAAGTAGGGTCAAGTCCGAGAAGGACAATTGATCGATGGTCATGATCTGACTCTCGTGTGGAAAAAACAAGACCCAAAAAACTGTAGAAACCACAGCTTGCATGGCATAAGTCCAAATCCTTCCTAACAAGAGGTTATAGTCAAGGGGAGCATCGACTACCTCTACTTCGACACACATGGTCTTCCCTCCTAACTGCATGGGAAAAGAAGGAACGATACCATGTGGTCAGAATGAACGATCGTCGAAAGCGGTGAGGAGAGTAGGTGACAAAGACAAAATGGGTTGGCCAACGACCTTCCAGCATGCCAATGACATAACGCATGTCGAGGCTCCCTCACCAACCACCATGCGGAAAATGTTTCGAGTAAAAGTTTTTGTGGGATAAGCCACTACTATCTGAAATGCTATGTGGTAAGGTAGATGAGGTTTTAAGTCGGTTGTATTCAGCATGATTGTACCTGGATTACAAGTCTCGGTAGATCCTAAAGCGGTTAACAAGGCTTTCCTTTGGGAAGGGCAGCTTTGGAGGACCTCCAAAGCATACATCGCACAAGGGGTTTATGATAAGTCCTCCACCATAGAGTAGTTCTGGGCGGCCCTTGCGTTTTGGTTATGAGAAGATTTTTTAAATGCACCTTTGGGAATGCATGTCATTGTTTCTCCCAACATCTTCTCAATCTGTAAAGGAAGAGATGGGAGGTCAGCTTCTTTACCCTTCTCAGAAGTGCTTGGTTTACTATAGTCATTCACTCTAGTCGATATAAAAGCATCACCCCTAACCATATACACGTTCACGGATGCGGGGTTGTTCGGAGCCGGGTAGGGTTCCTGGATGCCCCCTTCGGTGCTTGCAGAGGATTCAGTTAGATTTTTCCCATGCTGAAATGGATTAGTCAACACAACCTGTTGTTGCTGCATCACAAACTTTTGGGCCTCTGCAAGTCGAGGACAAAGATGGGTCGGGTGGTCTTCCATGCACAAGTTGCATGGATACCTCACCATCCATTTTTTAGTATTGTCCCCGCCAGCATTATCGGTAGGTTTTTTATCCCCCTTACCCTTCTTTCATTGTTTTTTCTTTCCTTCAGGCTGCTGGGTGGCCTTTGGGTTAGTCGATTGCACTGTGTGTACGTCCGACGTTTGGGTAGGGGGAGCAACCAAAGTAGTAGTTTGGTTGGCCACTGTGTGTTGTATAGATAACTGTTGCAAATGCTTCATCAATTACTCAGTGGGCTTTGTGTGTGCTGAACCAACAATACCATCGGCATGTGGTCCAACTCTCTGTCTAGTTTTATCCAGTATTGAGCGTGGCGCATCTAGCAAGATGTTGTATAATAAACCGGACTGAGAATATATGAGCTCAAATTGTTGAGCTCTCATGATGGCGTCTTCTTCAGAGAAAACACCCAATGTTGTGACATCTTTGGATAACTGCGGGACCAAAGACTTAAGGAACCACTCAAGAAGGAATGCTGGTGGGACTGGCACCTTGATTAGACTCTTCTAGCGTCTCCATTCTCGGATGTGATCATAGATATGGTCCGTTGTCTTCTATTTGAAATTGGCTAGCAACTCTGTGCCAGCATTGTATCTCACAGGTAACTGGAAGTGGTTTAGGAAATCCATTGCTAGCTCACCGAAGGAAGAGTATCTTGAGCGATCAAGCTCAATGTACCATTTCATGACACTCCTGATGAGAGTAAGTTGAAACAATCGCAATTATATGGAGTCATATTTTAATGAGTTAGATGAGCACCAAAGATGGAAGGTAGTCACGTGATCACCTGGATCTTCGTTAGGCTTGACTTCAAACTTTGGAATGTTCGAAGGAAACTTCGTTAGCATAGGAGGCCAATGCAAATCATGAAAAATGGGGTCATTCAACAACCTTGTCAAATATGTCAAGTGCAAAGTCGCCAGGAAAGGTAGTTTGGGTTGTTGGTGATAACCTGGGGAAAAGGGGCCTGGATTTTGACTAGCACTAGGTTGCCAGGAAAAGTTTGGCTGCTGGCCTAGATTCTGGTAGAAACCAGGGCCCTGGCCAGCGTATGGATTTTGTATATGTGGAGACATCATCGGCTGATTTCCCAAATAGGACATAGATAGTTGGGCATGCATTATATTCGGAGGACTCTAGGAAGGGTTTCCCCATGTTGGTCCCATGGGGATGGGCATAGTAGATTGTCTGGGGTTCCATTGATTATGGAAAGAATTACCCTAGATCGACATTCCAAATGAGAGAACAGATCTCTGCCCAGAATTCCAACGCCCTAATGCGGAAGAAGTTCCTGGGTTTTCCCCCTATGCAGGAATAGTACCCTTCATAGGAATAGACTGTCCAAAACTAGGATTGCCCCCAGTCGAGAAAGCGGCTGATGAGAAGGCGTTATTACCAAACGTTTCGGCCAAAGAAAATGGTGTCGAATCGTCCAACATGTTATGGGAAGATGGTCCTTGACTCCCCACTCCAAATAAACTATGGTATATAGGCTTCCCAGCGGACTGCTGATGCGAGCCACCGAGTGAAGGGAACGAAGGAGGGATATGACCTCCTCCATAAGGGAAAGCATTAAAAGGAGCAGGAGTGCCCCCTATGTGATGTTGCAGAGGAGCACTAGATCTCCCTACCCCCATACCTGAAGTCTGTAAAGTGGAGTAGGAAAGTATAGGACTTGTACCCAAACTAGGCATCTCGTATGAGAACGGAGGACCTGTCGCACTAGGTGTGAAAGGGGTTGTGGTTGCTGCCAAAGACAGGATCAGACCACTGTGCGATGTAGAAGTGATCGAGACCATGGTGTCTTGGACTGATGATGGTGGGTTAGGAGGGGAAAACTCTCCTATGGTGACAACCCTAGAGGGAATGGAAGAATTCCCAGAGGGAGTAACATCATTTGTTTCCATTGTTGTGTGCAACACTATCTAGCACTCGTAAAATTGGATTGGTACGATGAAAGGTTCCAAGAAATCAGTGGTTGGGGTTTCAACTGGGTAAAGAGCATCTGCTTCAAGGTCCAAAATGGTTGATTCCTCTGGGTGGTGGTCGGGCACAATTGCTTGTAACCCGGTCACTTCAAAAGACCCTTGTTGGTCTATCTTTCGCCTCAATGGTGGAGGGGGTGGCTCCAGTGTAACCAACGAAAGTCCAAGAAGCCTTCATGACTGGTGGAGCTCATGATCCTCCACTGTGTGAGAAGATCAAAGACACTCTAAGGTAGTCTAAATGCTCAAAAGTAACACACACTAAGAAAATCCCTAGACGATAAGACAGGCAAACACTAAATTAGTTGGAAGAACAGTTACAATAACCAACTCTAGAAAAACTTACTAGTGCAAGTGAAACTCGAACAAGGAAGCACCCTCTAGGTATAATCTGCAAAGCATGTCCTGATGTCTGTCCTAGGTACTACGGTACACCCCCACAGTCACCTGTGTATGTCCCTAAAATAGATAAGCAACTATGTTTCCAGCGCACAAACAGTCACCAGGCAGGTATAGTCGAAAGTCGGGTAGACCACAATGACCAAGGTATCAAGCCTGAAACCTGTCAAGGGTATCAAAAGCAAGTGGTCCGGAAGACAATTGAGGACCTTGAACAGATTTGAGACCCATGAATCTCTATGGAAAATGCAATCAACGGAATCCCAAAACAAGCCCTCTATATGTGTTCTCCACTACGATTGGTCCAACTTTGGAGGGGTTATCTCCACTACCTTTCCACATGGGACCTCATGTTTATCCCCTGTGTTAGAGGGGGGTCCCAGATAAATTTCATGACACTAGACTTAGACACTCCCTGACTCAGGCTCCAATTTTTTATTTTAAATGGCCTTGAAGAGTTTCCTCTCCAACCTAATCCAAGGCCCTAATCCTGAACTAGTTGGTGAACCCTACAAACATAAAAGTCTAGTAGATTTTAAATTTAGCGTTAATTTTATGGCTTTGTCTTATGTCAAGGGGTATGAAAGTGAAACTAATGATGTGTAAAAGACGAAAGAAAAAAATGAATAAAAAAGATGGAAACAAAACTTTTACTTAATGTAAAATTTCAACAACTTTTCAAAATAAATATTTTTTAATTTTCTAAGATTTTGGACAGCCAACTCGAAAGAAATTTCACTTGACTACAAGCTACTTATAATCTAAGTAAACTGTAAAAACTTATGAAATAAATGACTTTTCCTTGGCTAATAATGCAGACACACACTCTTCAACTAAACAAGAAAATGAAAAGAGATTTTTTTATTTATTTAAATGCTTGATAAAGCAAAAAAGGAAAAATACCAACAAGCAAAAACCAAGAAAAACAATTCTGGCCTAATCATAGATCGCAAAGAATCAGGTCAAAAATCACACACTAGCAATTTTTAAAAAATTACTCTCACACTCATCTAAAAACCCTAAAAAATTCTTTTTTATGACAACTTTTAAATGAGAAAAAGAAAGCTAAGGGTAAGATTAATCCTAAGTGACTGACTGCTAAGACAGAGATTCAAACACCTGAGAGGAATAATTCTTATCAAGGGAAAGGATGACTGCCTTACCCTCAACAAAAAGTATCATGTACAAGCATGTGACTGTTAATCTAACATCAAGCATGTGAACACGCGTTGTATAGAGACAGAGGGCGTGTACACGCGGGCTGACCTTGTACAGGCCGTGTGTATATATAAACTCTGAGAAAAAATGAAAACAGACAACCCAAAACCAAGAAGAGACCACTGATATTGATAACCAAGATCCCTTGAAGGCTTGGACACTCTTTTTAACAGAAAAAACAAATAATGTAAGGAAAAATGATAAAGAAAAAACAATCTGAGATAGGACTGCAAACAACCAAGACTCATACAGAACTCCAGAAAACCCCTGAAAATGTCTGATTCTGATAGGGAAGAGGATGAATGCCTCCAAAATTCTCTAGAATCTACACACTATTGCTACTTCCTTAGCTAGCGTTCGCACGCGGGCTGTAAGAGAGTAGAGCATGGGTACATGTGTCCAGACCTTATGCAGGCCATGTGTACCTCTGTGGGTCCTGAAAAACACAATCAAGAAGATAAGAGAAAGATGGTATGGAAAACCAGACTCTCTGCTAGACCAGACCTTACAGAAACTAAAAAGAAACAGGCAAGAAAAACCAGTCTTTTAAAACTACCCAAAAACACATAAAATTCCTACAAACCCTAGAGATCTCTCTCCAGTATGGTTGTCAATTCTGTTGTGAGGGAAATCTCTTTACGGACTAGAAAATAGGGTTAGACTTTGCATGCATATATGACCTATAGAAAATCTACTTTCTACCTTCGTCCCCAGACTTAAATCCCATTTCTTTTTAGTACATGAATGGCTAGATCAACCTACCTCATTCCGGGCGTTCGATGTCAATCCCTTGTTGCACTTGATTACTTGTTAGTGGTTCTCCTTTCCAATGATAACCTACATACAAGACAAGAAACAACTACACATGCATACTACCTATAGAATAACAAGTGAGAAATTCAAACATGTGCTTAGCAAATTATGAATAACTCATGAATTGGGATGGGAAAAGCACTTTCTTTATTACTTTGAATGAGTCAACTTACAAAAGTTGAGACCGGCCACCGCTCCGCGAACCTGATCCTGGGCTCCTCTTCGACTGTCCTCCAACTTCTTTGCTTTGTATCTCCTTTGGCACAAGGAAGGCTAAAGGGTTGGGACAATGGGAATACACAAATGGGCAGAGTTTCTTTTCTATATTTTTCCTTCTCCAAATGGGACCCCTAGCCCTTCTTTTATAGGTTAGAAGAAGATAGGTATTTGGATGAACCCTCGGCCATGCATGGCTGGGAGTTTCAGTTAACTCACCTGGAGCTGTGTGTTCCATTGGAAACTTTCCTTTTTTCATGCTTTTGTCGGTCCACGTGGGCTGTTTTAGGTCAGCTAGTGTGTACACTCGTGCAGTAATATAGTAGGGCACATGGGCCCTTATAAAAGAGGTTTTTTAAAGAGTTGTTCAGAAGTGCTTTGGAAAAGAAGGGATATGAGATGGCCTTATGCCAAGTAACCATGTATGGTGCAATTTAGGGTTATAACACAAGAATAATTCCCTAGTATGGGAAAATCGGTAGAGGTTGGTTCGTTCGGGGTTTCTAGGTCAGTGACCGTATGTTTCAGATATCTTTCCCTATATATTCTGATCATGTTCTTGTATCCTTTCAGTGGTAGCCAAAGGTGTGCCTAGTCTGTGCTGAAGTATTTGTTTAGTTTTTCGGACCAATCTCGGCTTAATAATAGCCCATATGCCTCAGGGATATCCACCACAATGATTTCAATCACTTGTACGAATTTAGGATGATTGGCTACCCTGATCATCACATCTTTGAGTTCTCCCATGACTTTGACCTGGGTCCTGTCCATTTGTATGACGTGCTTATCACTTTTTAGAGGGACACCACCCAATTTGTTACAAACGACCAAGGGAATGACATTGGAAGATTCCCTGGAGTCTACTAGATAGTTGTGGAGATTCATGTTGAAGACTTCGAACGTTAAAAGGAAAGGTGGTACAAAAGGTCTCTCCTTCCTGCCTTTTGAGTAGGTGTTTACCGTTGGTTTTCTTTCCAAATCCATAGGGGGGAGATTCTTCTCTTGACCATCATCGGTGGTCAGGTTTTCCATCGAACTTAGGGCTTGCAACATAAGGTCTTTCTGTTGAGGGATTCTACATATGTCCATAACCGATACATTAGCTTTCATCTTCTTCAAATATTCTACTACATTGTAATCTAATTTAGGAGAATCATGAGTATGGATACATATAGGATTTTTACCAGGAGCGAAAGTAATTCTCAGGTGATCGAGAGATAATTTACTTTGTGAGGCATGGGTGGCATCAATATCTTTTGCACCGAGTTGGCCCTTACTACATGTCTGTACCATCAATATCTCTGTGGGTGGTGCCTGAGGTTTAAACAGATCATCCAAAGATGTGATCACATTGGGATCCCATATCATCATGGTCATGTCTTGTGGTGGGTCATCTTCTTCCTGATCAGCAATGTTAAAGGCCGAATTGCTGGATGGTTCGGTCAGAGAGTCTTCACCGAGAAAATGATTAGCCATTAAATTCATTGCATGGACCCACTAAGGACATTCCCTTTCTGAGTGGTTCTCTTGGTGATATGTACAGAAAGAATCAGAAGCGACATTCCCTAAGTCAATGTTTAGGTTGGTTGGGGGAGGTTCAATTGCTTTGAAAGGTTGGCTTCTTTTAAAGAAAGGCTTATAGGGTCTTTGGCCTTGGTTTCCCTCACCCGCATTTCTTTTCATATCTATAATCTCATTTAATATTTTCTTGACCATGCATTGTAGGTCTTCTATATCTCCATTACCCTTGTCAGGAGTTTCTTCAGCCAGCTTCCCTTGCGGTCTGGTCAAGAGGAGTCCTCTTTTGAGAGGGGGATGGCTTTCTTTTCTTGCTAGAGATGCTTGGCCTTCTTTACACCCTTTCATGTGGAACTCTATCATCTTGGCCTCTTCGAAATTCTCTGTGATGGTTTTCTTAGTGGTTCTTTTAATGAACATGGAAATAGAGGCTGGAAGCACATTGGCATAGACCTCGATTTGCAACTCTTGAGCTAGTTATGCCGCAGGCTGAAATTTGTTTAGGTTAGTTGTGAATCTTTGATTGAAATCTTTGACCCTTTCCTTTGGGGTCACGGTGGCTGAAAATAATTCGGCCATAAAGGATCCCGTGGTAGTTTCTTCAGAAAATTTATCTAGGAAAGCCTTTTGGAACTTAGTCCAGCTGGTTATGGATCCTACTGGCAAGTTAAAATACCAAGTGGAAGCCAAGTTCTCAAATGTGTAGGGGAAAGGTCTGCATACCACATCTTCATGTTGAATGTTCATAAGATTGATCGCGAGTATGAAATTATTGATATGATCTTCGGGAAATCCTGAGGTTTCAGGATCATACTTGGGGAGAAACTTTTCCAGGTGCCAAGGGAGATTGTGTACTTGTCTAGGGACGACCATGATGTCCCCGACCAACCAAGTTTGGTTGTCTTGAAGTGGAACTTCCCTCTCTTCTTCTCGATCATTTTTCTCTTCCATTTCTTTGGAGTCGAAGTCAGGCTCTTCCTGTTCTGAAATATCGTTAGGTTTGGAGATGTCGCCAGTTGGCGTCTCGGGTATGAGGTCAAGAGGTTCTTAGATTTTGGTGATAGCGAAGTCTATTAATTCTTCGCCGGAGTGTACAAAAACTTCGTCGGGAGTGTTGACTACTAGTATTGTTTGAGGGAGGATGGGGGTGAAGGGCAACGTGCCGATTTTCTAGGTGTAGGCTCTGGTAATCCTTCTGAACTAATCCAATTCCTCGTGAGGGAGGATGTAAGGTATTTCAAGGTGAATATATCCTTCCTCGGAGTGGGGTGAGTTATCTGCTTCGGGAGTACTCGGTAAAGGTGGGTTGTCTATTGGATGACTAGCCATGCATGTGGGCTGTTACGAATCTATAGGTTGTTCGAAATATCGTATAACTTACATATTCAGCCATTCATTATCATGCCCTCCTTCTAGAACCAATTATATTGATGGAGCCTAAATCCCCTGTTTTAACAGCAGGAACCAAACCCGCCACCGAGGCCCAATTAGACTCTGCAGCGTTTGGAGTGGAATGGTTCTCCAGATCTTACAATCTGGCCAAATTATTGATGAGCTTTTGTGTTTTTCTGGTGAATGCTCTTCCTTCGGTTAGAATATTTTTTCTGTATTTTCTCTTAGGTGGGGTAGGTACAAGAGATGCAAGCCAGTATAAACCAACTTGAAGAAGATAGGATAAGAGTTTTAACTATTGGGAAGGGATCAAGCTTGGGATAACCTGCTACTAGAACATGCAGACAACAAAAATATGCCGAAGGGGTTTAGTAATAATACTTTAATTGAAAGAGCATCAAACTATTGTCTGAGACAGCTACTTAGTAGAAAGAAGACGTATTTATAATCAAGATCAGGGTAAGCAAAATAATTTGTCTACCGAGACATTCATCACATAGTTGAGGTAAACTACTTAGCATAGAGAAAGAAACACAACTGTAATCAATGTTACGGTAAGCAAAATAAGTCATCTACCAAAACATTCATCACATAGAATCACAATGATTTACTTTCAGCATTTAAAGAAAGGAACATTAAAACATTTCACCAGATAACTTGACAACATAATTAATTTCTCCTACTCATTTACTGCAATATTCATGGAACAGGAAAGAAAATAGTTCTTCTCCAACTCCAATCACATACATCTAATGAAAAAATCTTGTCTCTAGTCCAGAAGGACTTCTTAATTCATAGTAGTCTCAAAATAATTATCAACAACCAAAAGAAAAGATTTCTCACAACAACCATCGACCTTTTGACCATCGTTCGATGTTCCTATTTATAATATAAAGTCTTAACAGTAATTAACAGTAAAATACAATTTGAGCTAATCAAGAATCGCCATATGGCATCATCATCTAACAGTATTTCAATAGTCCATCTGAGTTGTTTCTTGAAAAGGGTGGACTGTTTCATAATCATACCATCTGATAAAAATTTCTTCACAAATGTTGGCCCATGGAAACCTATGTTGTTCCATTGGAGCCACATAGATTCCCCTGATATATGCTACGTGTGCCCGATATTTTGCGAGGATGAAATTCAACTTCTGAAGTATGGCTCTGGATTTGATTGGATGTCCTTCAAATTGTTTTACTTTCTTGGGCTTTGCATTGGTGACCTTTGCACATTCTTCGGCTCATGACGCATCTTGTTTGGTGCACAACTTGATCATTTCACTTAGGTCGATTAATATCAAGATGTTGAAATTGGGAGCCCGACATACTTCGTTGCTTCGGTGAATCTTTCAGTTCTTTGGAGGGATCACAGGACAAACTCTGGTCGTTGATCAGGAAGGTTATTCTTGCAATTATACAGAAGTAGTTTAGCAATCAAGTAACCCATAATTTGACATAAATAATCAACAAATCAACACATACCTGTGCAACTTGCTAGTCCCAGTAATTTTTAATACTTACGTGATCTCAAGCGCTTCCTTCGAGTGACCTGTGAAGCCACCACTCCTCTTCGGTATAAATGAACACCTCAACATGATGTAGTGTGGCTAATCAAGTAGGATAGACATGAATGTATAATTATCACAATGATTACTTGACCTTTGGGAAAAAGGGCGTCGAGGACAAATTATGTGCGGGTGTGCTCCTAAGAGGTCGGATATCGTACAGATAAGGTTGCTAAATGCCTTCGGAACTCGTAACGCCAAGCGTGCCAAGCGTCATTTATAAATAACGAAGGTTTGGAAGTTCAAAAAAGGATCGAAAGGATCGTACTGCATGCTTTCCTGGAACTCCGATCGGTGGCGCTTTCATGTTCTAGATCGCATCCATCGATTAGCTATGGCATGCTGAAATTTTTCAAACATCATGTTTCAAGGCACAGGCATTATGATGGCGAGCCTGGTGTCACTCTTTGATTTCCCTATAAATCTATGATTTTTGCAAGCAATCCTTCTTATATGCCAAGCTCATATCCCCTGGGGAATTGGTTTGGTAAGTTCATCTTGGCGACGTCCAGTTGGGTAATCCTTTTCCATCTGTGGATGCCTTGAGTCTCTTATGCTTTGCGATTATGGGATCTCCTTCAAACACGGGACAAGGTCCACGAGGCAGCCAGAGTGCGAGGTCTCAGCCCCAGTGCACCTGGGACTCCTTCCTATGGGCTTCGAGAGGTACATATATCTATCAAAAGGCGGTGTTAGTGTCTACACACGGGCTTGGGGTGGTCGCAGATATGTCTAGGAGAAATAAGTTGGAGACTACGCCTTCTCCAGGATCAAAACTGTGGAGAATAGGAAGGCCTAAGAAGAAAACTCGGGAAGGAGAGGGGAACCACCCCAAGACCAAATTGAGTGTGCGTCCAACCCTTGAGGAGTCTGTAATTCCTACCAATCATTCAGAGTTAGTCGGGACCACTGGCAAAGGAGGTAGAAGAAGAAAGGGGAGGGTTGAAGAGCTGGGATCTGTAAATTCTAACCTTGTACAATATCTACTGCAAACTGATATTCAGAAAAGAACAGAAAAGATACAATGGCAAATACAAACATTACACAGAGATTTTTCACCTGGAAACCCAAAACCAGGAAAACCAACATATATTATATTCATACATTGTTTTTACATTGTTTACAATACAATATACATATAGGAGCCAGCGGCATCCTAAACCCTAACCCAATGACCTGGATTAGTCCAAAACCCTAATTCCTTAACCGGAAATAGAAAACCATTGGCAAAAAACCATGTGCTGAAAAAACCACCTAATATCATGTGGTCCCGAAAATATGTCGGCCCGAAGAAAGAAAAATTCGGGGGCTCCGCCCCCTTGTGCGCCTGGCGCAGGCGCTGAGACACTACTACTCGTGCAAAGAATATAACAGATACCCAACATTCTCCCACTTGTTGTTTTCTTTGCACACAGGGGGTTACAGGGTTACATAGTCAACAATCCAGGGCAACAATGCCCATGGATCCTCTACACCAAGAGAACTTCTCAGTCCTCACATATTTTGTTAATGAATCTACAACATTCTTCAAAGTGTCCACCTTCATCAGTGATACTTTCTTTTCTTCAATCATGTCTCTTACAAAATGATATTGAACATCAATGTGTTTTGTCTTTGAATGATAAGCAGGGTTCTTCGCCAAGAAAATTGCACTCTGACTGTCACACTCTATCCTTACAGCTTCTTGTACCAACCCAATACCTCAACACAATATTTGTAACCATAATGCTTCCTTACTTGCATGAGTGGTTGCCATGTATTCAGATTCTGTAGTTGAAAGTGCCACTACAGCCTGTCTTTTGCTCATCCAACTTATTGCTCCTCCAAACAGGTTAAACACATACCCGCTTGTAGATCTCCTACGATGCAAATCTCCAGCCCAGTCTGCATCCACAAATCCATGTATATCAACCACTCTGTCCAATACTGGTCTTCCTTCGTAGCACAATCCATAGCTAGCAGTGCCACGCAAATACCTGAAAACTCTTTTTATTGCTGTCCAATGCTCCTTCCCTGGTTTTGACATATACCTGCTCAAAACTCCCACTGAATGTGCACTGTCCGGTATAGTACAGACCATTGCATACATCAAACTGCCAACTGCACTCACATATGGAACATGAGACATGTGTTCCTCTTCTTTATGTGTCTTGGGGCACTGATCCGCAGATAACTTTACACCAACAGGAATAGGAACCTTAACCGGTTTACATTCCTGCATATTAAACCTCTGCAATATTGTCTCGACATATTTTCTCTGATTTAACCAGAGTTTCCTCCTTTTTCGATCTCTTTTAAT